>CAFUXE010000981.1:131843-142799 GCA_903364295.1 Serranus cabrilla
CAGTCCCGGATCCTCCCCCCCCACACCCCCACCCCTCCGTCAGTGTGAGAGAGGAGTCAGGAAGAAGGAGCAGTAGGCCTACATCCACCTCCACTCATACATGATACTATTGTACATATCAGCCCGTGTGTGTAGACTGTATATAATGTATTAGGTGTGTATAAAACGACGTGTGTGGATTTTCCACAGAGGCGCAGCTCGGTTTCAACACGCAGCTCGTCCACATCTGGAAACCTTTAGGAAAAGTTGGCCGCTGTTGTTTTGCGCAATAACTGCCTGCAAGTTGAGACTGGTATTCGTCTTTTCTTCCACACTGTCACAGTGTTAACCTCTTCACTACCAACTGTTAATGTGACACCAGATACTTTTGACTTTACATGAAAAGTGCATGTAGGACTGTGAGAAATGCCTTGAAGTGATGTCGTTGGGAGAGACAGAGCGGGAGAAGGAAACAGGCACGGCCACATTCTTTCTATCCGGTTTTATGACTCGAGACGGTCAGAGGGGTGGGTGCACAAGTGAGGGGAAAGCATAAGTTTGGTTCAAATTAACCACAAGAATTTAGCTAAAGAAAAAATATCACAAATGAATCACAAGAATTCCAGCAGACAGTGAGTCCTGCGCTTGAACAACGAGGAGATTTTAGATAGTTTGGAGAGCAGCTCAGGGTGTGTCACTTTATATATTTCTATGATTTACATGCCCCCCCCTCTCCTCCCTCTCTCTCTCTTTCAGGTCCCTGAGTATCTGACTGGAAGCGTTGATGCCACACCCAGTCAGTGAATTGTTTCAGTATGAGGCCATCAACCTTCAGTTTCCCACTGCACACACACACACAAACACAGATTCAACACTCAGTTCCCATGGTATTACATTTTTTTCAACAATTGTTTACACACAAAAGCATACTTCATATTCTCCAAACTCCAAACAAAGGAAAAAAAACCTCCTTGTCTTCTGCAAGTTTACTGTTATGTACAGTCATACATAATGTGAAATATTTGTCTTTTACTTTTACATTTAAAACACTAACAGTAGTGTATGTGTGTAATATAAACAAAAATCCCTCCTAAATATTGTATATATCCCATCGAACATTATGCTGAATATGTAAAGTTCTACATACAAATGACTGTATACACGAGATGCTCTAGACCAGGGGTGTCAAACTGATCCAGGAAAGGGCCGAGGGGCTGCAGGTTTTTGTTCCAACCAAGAGGAAACACACCTGAATCAAATCAATCAAATCACCTCAGCTGTCTTCAATCAGTTGATTAATTGTATCACCTGTGCTCCTTTTTTTTTCCAACCAAGCAGGAGCACAGGTGATACATTAATCAACTGATTGAAGACAGCTGAGATGATTTGATTGATTTGATTCAGGTGTGTTTCCTCTTGGTTGGAACAAAAACCTGCAGCCCCTCGGCCCTTTACTGGATCAGTTTGACACCCCTGCTCTAGACTGAAGTCATGTGGAACTAAAGCTTACAAGAATAAGTTCCACCCGCAAACTTTTCAGTTGTACACAGTTAGGAACAATATGCAGAGGCTACTGTCTGCTAGTCAGTCACACTATGATGAGTGCAAATGAAACAGTGGAGCTGGAAGCCTGCAGGTTCCTGTTCAGCTCCAACAGCAACTCAGAGACAGTTGTGTTTAAGAAGAGGACGAGTTGTGAGAGTGTTGGCGTTGCTGCACACCTTCGTGAATACAAGCACATCCAACGTACTAACACAGTATTTTCAGTGTCGTTGCATAAGAGCTGTTTTCCAGCATTGTGTGTTGTGACCTGCTGCAGTTCAGGAAAGTGTATTGTTGTTATCCAATGAGGGATTTAGGGGGCTGAACACTTTCGCAAGGCTATAAAAGGTGTCCATAAAGTCTCTTTTCAACTTTATTACAAAAGGAAATGAACAGACAAGTATGTGGAAATTATTGCAAAATAAGGAGTAGATACTGAAGTTTGTTTGCCTCATTTATTACAACCTCTACATGGACACCATCAGCTGCACGAAGCACATCAAGACCGTACTCGATTTCTCTCCATGTTCACTGTAGCAAAGCCTCATTAATGGTCGCCATGGCATCAGTGATCCTTTGCTTTAGGTCAGTGATGTCTCATATCTTATATCATATCTGTTCCATACAGGATATTTTTTAACATATCGTTTATCTTCCTCTTCCTCTCACTCCTTTCCATGCATCTTTCTATCTAACATCAGCGTCTTTTGCTGAGTTTTTATAGCTAAAGCTCTGTCTGTTTGCATATGATGAGTCAGAGTGGATAGGAGGAACCTGCAGCTTAACATGGTGACTGGCAGAGGCTTCCATGTAAACACCAGATATTTAAATAATAAAGACTGCATCAAATGTAAAGAACAACATGTGCAAAGTAAATTTTTTACAATAGTGCAATCAAACTTTCAAGTTGACCATTCATTTTCAGTTGCATCAGTGGAGCTGTGATAGAGCTAGTGACAGTTGCTGTAATAAGCTTGAAAGCTTTGCGCCATGTATAAAACTGCTTGGTGCAGCCAGGTTTTTCGCAGATCAATAACTATGTGTGTGGGAGTGTGTAGGGAGTGTCTGATGTGTGTGGCCTTCATAGGCTGTGTGTGTGTCTACAGGTTTTTGAAAGAGCAAGCGAAAATCAAAAAGAGGGAAACCAAGCGTGCAAACTGCGACCCAAGACACGTCTTATCCAAGAGAAAAACGACACATCCTGGGAAAAATGACATCATTTCATGTTGTCGCAGGATGTGACACCCAAGAAAACCACCTGACCCATTCTGAGACAGGTGTGCATCACTTTCAGGTGTCCCCTGGAAACACTTTGCGTTGTATTGTGGGATTTGCTTCAAAATATGCAAAGAAATTTGGACACGACTTCTGTGTATACCAGTACATAGGGTTTCAGAAATGAGGAGTTACATTTAGAGGCCGTTTCCAATTACAGATATAAATGTACCATTTATTACCTTGAGGAAATGTCTTTTTTCATTTCCCTCCAGCCATATAACCCCTTTGTTTCTACATATGGGGAAGTTGGCCCAGTAATCAATTGTGTCCATATTGTAAATAAATCATTTTATTGGAAGCAGATGTACATTCTCTGTTTCATTTCATTCTTTTGTACAATATTTTATGACTTACAGATAAAGTGATCATTTTTATAATAGTCAACAAATTCCATGAAAAGTCCAAAACAATGTGCCACGGATACTTCTCTCTGACATCCCTTTGCTGTGTGCAAATTTACATAATGTATAATATCATTTTGAGACTAATAACACTAACTGGAATATGTGACATCCCTCGAGAGTAGGTCCAGCAGAGAACTAGCCCCCTCTGAAATACACATTAGGACTAAACATCACTTAGCATATTCAACTTGCACATTGAGTCATTAACGTAACAAATGCTGCTGTAACGCTGTCAGTTTATAAACTCTGTGCTCAGCTGCAGGTGGAATCCCTCCAGGTGTTCTTTAAGTTTCTCCCTCACATCTTCCCCCGGTGTACCGTCAGCCACAGACTGCTGCTCGCTATGTTCATCATCGCAACCTGTTTCGACTCTGGACCGGCCTCTGTTGTTCTCAGTCACGTCTTCTTTGTCTCCTTTGAGATCCACTTCTGACACCAGTATGGTTTGTGCTTCATCAGCGACTTCCTCCATCTTAATACAGCTTTGTATTCCATCTTCAGCAGAGACGGGCACCAGGATGACCTGTCCCTCAGCGACGTCCTGTATCCAAAACAGCTGGTGCTGCTCCCGACCCTGAGTTTCATCCTCCCCTTCACACATGTCAGAGAGCAATAGCTTCTGCTGAGACCCCAACAACTGCAGACTCTGTTCATGGACATCAGGCAGAGCCTCTTCAGCAGGAAGGACTTGGGAATTTAAGTCAACATTTTCTACACTCTTCCCAAGTGGTCTGTCTTTGACGTGTTCAGCTGTGCAACAAGTACTGGTTTCCACAGTGTCTTTCTGAATCTTCAGAGAGTCCCCGCTCACTGTGAGCTGGACCTCTTTACAAGTCTTTGAAGCTCTGCATGCTACCTGACCACCAACCTGCCCCTGGCCTCTTCCACAGTAGAAACAATATCCCTTCTCCTCCTCAGACCAGCTGTTAGTGTCTGGAAGAAACTGATTGCCCATCTCCATCTGATCATCCACACATAAGTCCTCAAACAACCCCGTATCGTCACATTTAGCATTAGCGTCGCCCTCCGCCTGGTTAGAGCCTCCCTTGCCTCGTCTCTTCTCCCTCTCCGGTGTCCGGCATATCCTCTTTTTACAACCGTCCTGTGACACGAGAAGAGTGTGCCTCAGCCGTTTGTCACGGAGCCTCAGCACAGTCACACGCAGGCGGTTCTCCCTTCGTCTAGCTGCGTGCAATTGCCGTAAGGCTTTCTCCAAGCAGTCGATAGCCTGGTTGTAACGTCTCCTCCACAGCAGGGGGCAGAGCTGAGCGTAGCTGTGCTCCTTTGGCAGGTAGAAGCCTGGAGGAGGCGGCAAACGCCTCATGTAACACGACGGAGAGAGGGGACGAGACGCTGGTGCTGGCGACAAACTGCATTCTTGCTCCGAAAGCTGCTCCACCCCATCGACTGATGGCTCTTGAGAAGATGCAGGTGTGTTTTCACTGATATCCTCAGCTGTTGCCACTGACTTCTTAACGGTGGCTATGTCTGAAGTTTGACCGCTGTCTGTGTCCTGCTGAGTGTTCTCCTGGTCCAATAAGCAGGGATTCTTCCTGCAGGAAAAAGATCAAATCATAAAAGGTTGTTTTTCCTTCAGCTGGGGGACAAATAAAAAGAGGAGCCTTTGCATGCACATTCAATTCTTAGCACGCATTAGCACTGCACCTCTTGCTGTACAGTACAGTGCTGTTTCTTCTGTGCCGATGCTTACATTGATTCTATTTGTTGTTGTTGTATTTTATGTATTTATTATATTGTGGCTAAAACAATCCTTAATATCCACCATCTGTATGAGGGAAAGGTGTATATAATGTATAACCATTTTATTTTATTTGTATTTATCATTCATTCATTGTTTTCTTTCACTTTAAGTTTGAGGTGCTGTGACAAGGTGTGGGTTCAATAAATACCATAAAGACCAAATAAGTTAGGTCTTATTTTGTTATTGTTCAACCAGCTGCCAGCATTGTATGTCTGTCACAATGTTTCCCTTTGGTTAAATAAAGTTTATCAATGAAACTCAATATAACGTGTGTTAAGAAGAGGCTGAACGATGGATGAACACCATGCACTAAGGCCAGGGATATACTTGCTGTTCAATCATGCATTCACATAGACAACCAGCTCTGTTGTGCATGGAAATGTTCATATACTTTCGATATATGCGATGCCAGGTGGGGCGCGTGTGATCCTGGGGAACATGCAGCCAAATCAACACATTTCTACAGATTTTAAAGGTACGGCAAAAATTTTTTTGCCGTACCTTTAAAATCACCGGTGACACAGCGCCGCATGTGTATTTCAAATTACCGTAACTCCCCGCTACTTTGTGCAATTTTAATCATTCAAACTGCCCCTGAAAGCTGTTAAACAGGGCTTTCTGATATTATTACATGCATTACGGTAATGACTGAGTGCCGTGTACTGGGGACCGGGGAGAGGGAGGAAAGAGCAGCAGCTGCAGGGAGCGTTTGTGTGTGTTTTAGGTATTTCATTACATAAGAAAGGTAAATGGTAAAAAAAAAAAAAAAAAGTTCTGCTTCTCCTGGGAAAAGGGTGTAAATTATTTACACATAGGGCATTTTTTCACACAATTACTGACAAAAATGGCCAAAAAGGACCAGGCGTTTAATGAATATATCTATTATAATGGTGCTTAAAAAAAGGTTACACCCCAATCACGCTGATAAGCCACTGGAGTTTTTTCAGCGAAAACATGCCAATTATTGCCACAACTCCCCTGCAGCTCTTCTGTGTTGAGTTTGCATGTTCTCCCCGTGTGTACGTGGATTCTCTCCGGGTACTCCGGCTTCCTCCCACAGTCCAAAAACATGCAGCTTAGGTTTAATTGGTGCGCAAGCCGGGTTCGGATAAGCGGTTACAGAAAATTAATGAATTGATGTACAACAGGATGTAAATACCAAACATGCCAACACTCCAGGAGGTTAATATACCATATTAGCATTGCCCACCTTGCGTCAATATGAAGTTCCCCCACAACCTTTTATCTCTTCTTGAAATAACAGTGCTAGCAGTTGAAAAATATGCAAATAAAGAGGGCAAGATTCCCTGGGCTGTTTGCTGGGAACTACAGCAACTATTTGGAGATAAACACGGTTCAGATTAACAGTTTATCTTTCCCTAAAAATAAAATGTTATCCGCAGTCTGTGTACTGAAAGAGAATTGGGACAATCAATCTAAATAGCTTGTTTCCAGGGTGTCACTGCAAAGCAAGACTGGGCAGGGTGCTACTGCTGCTTATCGCTAATAGGAAGTGTTTGAGTTTGTTACAGACACAGGGTGTTCGGTTTAATATACCTATATGCATTTTAAATGCTGCGTTTTAAAAAAAAATAGGTCATCGTTCTAATTTGAGTGAGCATGTCACAAGCAGGGTTTCCATGAAAGTCAAAGCGAATTTTGATATGATGTATTAAAAGAAAATGCGAATAAGGGATGTTTCAATCAACTGGTTTAAAGCGAATAAACAAAGTTGCATAAATGGTCAGAAGATGGCAGTTTATTGTATTGCTGTTGGCTAATCCGTCAGTAAACAGTAGAAGAAATAGAGATTATGTGAGAGACAAAAAAGCGACAACAAAGAAGAGTTTGCTAATAGGACAACTTTGGTCTTTAGGGATTGGATTCAATTGGGCAACTTACAATTGTTTTTTCATGCGAGGTAAATGTTTGCTACGTCAGAACTTATTTCAAAAAAGTGTTTCCATCTCCTATGTGGTGCATTAAATGTTTTTTTAAAAAAAAAAGACAACAACTCAAGCAAGTGTAAAAACTTGTATGTCCATTTTCTAAGGTTTTATCAAATTTTGGTGTCTTCATCAAGCTTTTCTAATGAGAATCTGTAGAAATGTGTTGATGGAAACAGGACTACAGACACTGCTCACCACCATTGATAACATCAGTACAGTGTACCTGATGGGAATAACCTGTGGTGCCTGCGGTGGTCCTGGTCCTCTGCATTTGGCTGTTGGAGAGGAATCAAATACTGTAGGAAAAGCTTCTTCCTTTAGTCTCCTGATCCCACTGTGAGTTAGAAAGTTTAAACACGTTTTAGGCTGCCATCCAATCAGCATCAGCAGTAGACTCATATTTCTGCACCAATGGTCGATAGATAAGTGTAACCCAGGGGTGTCAAACTGATCCAGGAAAGGGCCGAGGGGCTGCAGGTTTTTGTTCCAACCAAGAGGAAACACACCTGAATCAAATCAATCAAATCACCTCAGCTGTCTTCAATCAGTTGATTAATTGTATCACCTGTGCTCCTTTTTTTCCAACCAAGCAGGAGCACAGGTGATACATTAATCAACTGATTGAAGACAGCTGAGGTGATTTGATTGATTTGATTCAGGTGTGTTTCCTCTTGGTTGGAACAAAAACCTGCAGCCCCTCGGCCCTTTCCTGGATCAGTTTGACACCCCTGGTGTAACCTCTTAACGTCCTGATTGAGTCTACAGACCTGCATCCCGTCAGTTCAAAGCTCTCTGGGGTGAAGTGTTTGGAGCAGAAGTAGACAAAGTCGGTCTGAGGATCCCAAGAAGCTGCACGGTGAGAGTTGGTGATCCAAAGGTTCCTCCGAGAGGCTCCTTTTGGTAACCTGGCCATCGCATTGATACATTATTAGTGATTAAAGTAACAACACTTTCTCCTCTCCAGGTTTTTCACTTCAATAAACATATTCATATTCACTGTGACTGGTAATTCGTGTTTCAAGCAAAGCAAGAGCAGAAGTCGGAAGTAAAAAAACAAAAGGCTGAACAGTACAGCTGAACAAGAGCAAGAAAAAAATTGGGTTAAAATTGGAACAGGAACACAAATGTGCTAAATCATAGCAGACAGCAGACAAATGAACAAAACATATTTTGCAAAGAAAATAAATCTGGATCGCCAAACACAATAACTCAAATTGGTCGAAGCAAGAAAAATAAAGACAATAAAGCGGTAAAAAGATGATAACAAGGAAACAAAAAGGAAGACAACATCACCTAAAAGCAATTCTATCAAAATGGGTCTTTAAAAGAAGTTGCTAATTTTGTGAGAATGGCCCTGATGGCGAAGACACACTCACTGTAAGATTTGATCTAATCTTTCTAACAAGATCCATTTTCAACTAAATAATGAATTATCAACTCTTTATTTCAGCACTCGTAAAAAGGTACATCAAAATCACCAGATACTTTAAATAAAAAGAGACATTGTTGGTGGTTATCTAGAGCAGTGATTCTCAACTGGTGGGTCGGGACCCAAAAGTGGGTCGTGAAACCGTTTTCAGTGGGTCGTGGGCCTTTACATGGGCAAAAAAATCCTGTGGTTTTATTTTGAAGGGGATTTTTTTTGTGCCGTCTATTCACTCTCACAGTTTGCTTTCATCTGCTAACTGAGCATGGCATGGAGTCTTCTCACTACTTCTCATTAGTTGGACTTTTTTAATGAATGTTTGTGCATGAAAGCTGTGGAGTCTGTTAAAATAAGGTATGTTGTGTTATCTAAGATGCACTTTTTGTTTTTTAAGTAAAATGCAGCTTATTTAGTGTAAAAGGGAATATTTTCCTCTCTAGCATCACCAGGCTGCTGGTTTATCATTAAACTTTTGTTGTCTTGGCATACTGTGTTATTCTGTTCTATCCCAGGTTCAATCTGCTCCATCTTTTCATTAAATACATTTTAGAAGTTGAGAATTTTCCTCGATTTTGGGTCGCCGCTTGTCATTACGGGGTGATGGTTGGTCCCAAAGCCAGACCGGTTGAGAACCACTGATCTAGAGGCATACCATCGTGATGTGACAAAATGTGCAAAATGCTCACTTGTGAAAGGTGATCCCGGCATTACGAGTCTCACGGTTGTCTCTGGATTTGCAGCCGCCAGCTGAGCAATGTCTTGGCATCTAAGTGGGGAGATGAAGAAAGTTGTTGGTTCAATATTATCATTAACTCTTGTAGCTGAATCTAGGATTAATTTATATATTTTATAGAATAATCTTACATCAACAGACGACCTCAAACAGAAACTGATTCAGATACAGATTAAGGATTCATTGTGTGTAATGTAAATGTTTCATTCTTCATAATGACAAAACTCAAACATTTTCTGACATCTAGCATAGTAAGGCCTGACTCGCACTCAGCCAGTAAATGGCCAATGTAAAGAAACTCCACAAGAAGCATCTTTTTCTGTTTCCTGTAAGAACTGCTTCGAAAAATGTTGTTGGCTGTGCAGTGGGATCAGTGAGTGCATCATAAATCTTGGAACTATGGTTTTAATCAGTCTGTCTTATGGTGATTAAAAAAAGGAAATTACAAAACAGTGGGGAAAGTAAGGGTAGTGAATACCATTCTGCTTGCACACTTTAATCATTTCCACAGTCCATATGTGCAGCGGGGAACATGTGCAGGGTTTGATGACAGTATTCCATGATACGGTTCTGCGGTTCTTTAATACTATTTGATAGGATTTCTACAGCCAATAATAAAGCCTTTCAACAGTAAGTTCTCATTCAGTCTGACCCTCTCCTTTGTGCTTCGGGGGGATGTGATGGTGAGACAGTGCTGGTGAAATATTGAGTGGACTTTGATTTGAGTCACATTATAGCTTTTACTAGACAATGACTACTGACTTCATCATGTAAATTTACTAACAAAAAGTGACTATTAATGTATTACTTATCTAATATTTATCACAGCTTTATCTAGATTTTTTTCTCTTGGGTAGCCCATTATTTTACACAGTTTTATTTATCCACTATTTCTATATAAGGGCACTTGATGGCACTGTTGGCTTATTTCCTGTATTATTATTTTTTATTTAAGGCGAGTCACAGGCAATATCATATCTTATTTCCTGCACTGGTCAATTTT
The DNA here is from genome assembly GCA_903364295.1 of Serranus cabrilla. NCBI lineage: Eukaryota > Metazoa > Chordata > Actinopteri > Perciformes > Serranidae > Serranus > Serranus cabrilla. The sequence continues at coordinate 141,920 of CAFUXE010000981.1, forward strand.
GAGTTATTTTTCTCACATAACATGTCTTCCAAAAACTTCCAAACAAACATTTGGGTGTATAATTTACTACATTTGATCAATTTGTTAATGTGGATTTTGCCAAAATTCACTAAAAGTTAGCGTTCTGTTGCAACATGAATGGACTCTAAACCTCGTCATCACAGTCCTACACAATATTATGTGTTTTACATTATCTTTACTGTTGCTTTGAATTAGAAATAATTTAAATGAGTAATTAAAATGAAGAATGTATGAAATGATCAAGGCCGTTTTCTCAAAAAGAGTTTTTCCTCATACTCTGAGGCGTAATTCTCAATTTCTGCTACACACATACAACAAATTTTCCAGACATCTATAGGATTTGTCTGTACATCACTCATACCCTGATTTATATATTTTGTTTCAAAGAAACATGATGATTTTATGGCTTTTGTGATTTATGAATGTCCTTCTGTTAAAAAACTTTGAACCTAGTGTAGGCCTATGAAAAACAAAATATAACTTTTAAATCTGCTTTATCCAATGTAAGATTTATGTCTCAAAAATGTGCAAATTTGCGCATAATTCGTGAGTCCCCGCCTCATTTGCACATCTAAACATAATATTTCAGAAAACTGCCAATGCAAAGAAACATTGTCTTAATGTAAATAACAACCGTGGGAAGTTTCCCAGTGTTATCTATGTGTAAAAATAACCCTATTCGCCTGTAGTATCTCCCCTTAGGCAAAAAAGTTATCAGAAAAACCCGTCGACACTTCACATTGTCCTTAAATCTAGACAGTATGAAGAGCTAGTAAAACGTACACACACCGAGCTGCCTCCTGCCGACTGCAAGGAAAACTACGCATTCTTTACTCAGCCGTGTGTGTGTGTGTGTGTA
>CAFUXE010000981.1:175780-190681 GCA_903364295.1 Serranus cabrilla
ATATATTGACATTGTGAGGTCAACAGTACCCATGTTCATTGTTTCCTGCTGTTGCACTCTGCCCCCCGCAGACAGGACCAGGCACTGACACCCTGTGGGCCAGCCAGGAACTTTTGCACCAATCAGATGGCCTCCAGGATGGCAGTGATTTGGAGGTAGACATGACATCAGATGATGATGGGACGGCATCTGAAAGCTCCAAAGGTCAGATTGACTTTGAATGTTTGATGGGTCATTTTGATATGATAGTGTTTTTAGGCAGGGTTGTAAGGAAAAGTACAATATTTGATAAGGTACTATTACCTGTAAAAATAGAAAAATAGGCCAGATAAAATGTATTCTGAGTACACATTACACTGTTACATATTTCCACCCATCCATCCATCCATCCATCCATCCATCCATCCATCCAAGGTATTCCAGACATTGATGAGATGCCTGAACCACCTAAACTTGCACCCTAGGGAGGAAACTTTTGCCACTCGATCCGCAATCTCATTCTTTCAGTCACTGCCCAAAGCTCATGACCATAGGTGAGGGTTTTTAGAGCTTCACCTTCCGGCTCCACGTTCTGGCCCAGCTCCTTCTTCATCACAATGGTGTGATACAGTGTGAAGTACTCTGCTTTGGGCAGTATCTCTCTCCTGTCCACTACACCGTTTTCTGGCAGAGAACCATGGCCTCAGACTTGATCCCAACCACTTATCACCGCAAACCATTTAAATGAGTGCTGCGGGTCACAGCTTGACAACACCACCTGCATCTGCAAAAAGCAGAGACACGATTCTTCCAGAGGTGGGAGCTGAAGACCTTAGGTACAGGGTCAGCTACATATTCCCAGCTCACCCTCACTACACCTTTGGGTTTACCAGGTCTGTCGGAACTCCCCCATACTCCTTCTTCAGGCCCCATGGGCCAAGGCCTGGCCACCAGACGCTCACTGGCCAGCTGCCCTCCCGGGTCTGGCTCCCGGAGGGTGCCCCGCTGTCCCTTCTCCAGCTGTCACCGGCATTCATCATAGGATTTACTGAATTGCTCTAAGTATGGCCCCTAACCTTGGACTACTTTGTCTTGGTAGACCTCACCAGGAGCTAACACACCCTCAACAACACAACTTCCAGGATCAACAATAAACGTTTCTATTACTTTTCTAGACAATGGTGTTGACATCCTCCTCATTACAGTAACTTTCAACAGTCAGTGAGGATGTTGTATTCATCTGTGTGAACGTCATTCTGTGACTCTTGCACACCACACTTTCTGCTCAGTCCATTCATTTTCAGTGAATTTAGCACTCATTTACTGTTAAAGTGTTGAAATTGGTGGTACTTTTAGGTGCTGTCAGTGTAGCACTTTAAATTCCAAACTTGAAACTGAATTTCGATTTATTCTCCCCTTTTCAGATCTTCAAGATATTCCAGAGGAGATCTGATCCTCAGCATGTTTCAGAGGGCTGATGAGCTGATGGCTATAGCTGGTTATGATATAAACTGAGTGACTCCAACAATATGCATGTATTATTTTCTTCATGTTTCTTTAGCTGCTTTGCTTTTAAGTAGATGGCTTGTGACAGTGAGCTGTTTTCAGATTTTTTCCAGTTATGCTTTGGATTGTTTGATCATTTAATTCCATCATTTGACCATAAGGGAATAGAAAACTGAAGGATACTGCTAACACGTAACTCTGTTAAATCTTAAGATTTGACAAAATTATCATTACAACTGATGGATAAAGATTGCTACTGTTCAAGTACATAAACACTTGAAATCAAATTAATGGAGATGAGTTCGGGTCATATCCAGCCAAAAAACAGTATTGTATGAGTATGTAGTTTCTATTGTTTAAAAAAAATAACAATTATAATACAAAAATGATATGCACCTTTGCTTTTTAATATTTGTGTCTTTCAATCATGTTTGACAGACTGCAGTCCATCACTGTAAACTCTGTTGGACAGCAACAAAGAACCTTGATGTGGTAGTTAGTAGGCAAGCTGCTCCTTTTGAAAATCCTAAGTATTCATAAATATGAGATGTTCCTGAAAAACGAGACATGAGAAACACACTCTCTGAAGCAATCCAGCCCAGTTGTCCTTCTTAAAGCAGAAACTAGTTAAACTATTGGCAGTCTCAGTCTTAATTTAAAGATTCCTGAATTTATGATTTATTATTGATTTAAAATAATAACAATCATTTTTAATTACATTCAGTTGTAGGTTCAAGGATGAAACATTGGAGGGCGCAGACCTCCGCCAAGGCAATAGGGTCGGTTATGCAATAGCAAATTGCACACTTGAAGGATTAGATTGAAAGAATGTATTTTGGGAGCACACTGGTATTAAAATATTTCATCCACTAGATGGCGGCAGTTAGTGAAGGCAATATGGTCACTGACTCAATAATTTAAATTTGCAATATAAATTCCACATGGTGTTCCGGATCACCGATCACCACCAAAATCTAATCATCTTTTCCTCGTCCCAATACGCACGTTTTCATCCAACCCTGTACAGAACTTTACGACTTATTTTGTACACAAACAAACAGACGAAAACATGACCTCCTTGGAGGTAATAAACAGCAATAAAACTATTGCTAAGGTCTGGTCTTCCAAACTAAACAACAAAATATAATGTAAGATCCAACAATCTGCTTATATGTCAGCTATCATCCATAGATCTGCTTCTGATCTGCTATAGTTAAGCTTTGCTCAGGGAGGTAAAGTACTTGGTTAAGGTTTGTGAAAGATCATACAACAGAGGATGCTGTGAAAACCGAATGAAAGCAGAATGCAACGATTTGCAAATCTTTTGCTTCCTACATTCAGTTGATATATAATAATTCATTCTCAAACTGGGAATCACTTTTTTGTGAATACTAAGAGTGCAAGTATGTTGTTGTTTATCAGAGTAATGAGGACTTCCTGTAGTTCCTACAGACAATTTTGATTGATTTTTTACAGTAAGGACAAACACTCAAGAATGATGACAATTATTATTCATATTAGTGTAATCAAGAAGAATAAGTGTGATAATCATCCACAGACATTGTATTTAGATATAATAAATTATAATATTTATGCAGAGTCCTAAATTTCACAAACTGCAACTTCTTTCTGTCTGTTGACAATTGTGAGTCTTAAGCCTGGATGGATGGATTACGTATCTTTGTGCACTCACAGACAAAATAGCAGTATTGTATTTTCAAAGCAGACAGATGATAATGGGCTCCTCAGGAGATCCTTCATCAGTTTTAGTTCAGGAATTCAACTTCCTGGATCAGTTCTGGGAAACAAACTTCATTTCTGAGGGAAAGAGAGTGGATCTGCAGCCTGTTTGGCTTCGTTGTGTTGCATGTTTTCCAACCTGCCCTCTTCCCTTTTCTTACTACTGACATAGAAATAAGATTTTAACTTTATTGTGTTTTTAATCCTTAAATTTTTTATCGTGTGTTGGGACTGGCTGATACCACCAAGATGGTGGGAAGCAAACTTAAAGTCGTCTGCCAAATGAATGTAATATTATCTTCAGGATAAAGCTTTTCAGTGAATTTTAAATGTAAATATAGTGGGAAGTGGTTTGGTTACCCCTTTAGTTTTGCAAATGTTTCTGTGGCTGCAAAATGATTTTGATCTTTCACAGTTATCCTTATATTACAATGTTCCAGCTGTCCACTTTTCTGCTAAATGTATTTTAGGCGACAATCTCAATAACATCTCTCAGCCTGAAAAGGCACGATAGCTTCCATTTTTGATGGCAAATATTGCTCAAAGACAACATAGCAATGACATGTGTAAGGTGTTATACTTTCAGCAGATGCTGTATTTGTCAGTGACAATGTAAGGCCAAGCCTAAAACAAGGAATGTACTCTTTTTGCACACCCTGCATTCATGTGAATTGTATTACTACATGAAAAAATAAAAAATCTTACAAAATCTATTTGTGTTGATGTTAAAAAAATTTGAATTTATTCCACGTAAGATAGTGGCCCTGATACAGTTGTATTAAGTTACTACATTTAGAAATGACTGATGCATACAGATGATATCTGACATTAAAATCACACAATTACAATAACATTTATTTCTGAGTGCAAAGTAACATTAGCAAATACATAAACAGGTATACAGGAAAATGCAGGTAGAGACAAGAAACACTAATTTCTTAAAAATGACAAAAACAAAACAACAAGGTAATTCACTTGTCTTAATGATGTGAACAGAAAAAGACAAAAATGTAGCTAGGGGAGTATGGTGGTGCTGTTTTCTTTAGTTTAATTCAGTTTTCTTCATTTTTCTTCAGTTTCTTTCAAGTTTTCTGCAGCTTTCTTTAGTTTTCTTGAGATTAATTCTGTTGACATCAGTTTTCTTCAGTTTTATTGAGTTTAATTCATTTTTCTTCAGTTTCTTTCAGTTTTTCTGCAGTGTTCTTCAGTTTTCTTTTGTTTAATTCAGTTTTCTTCATTTTTGTTCAGTTTCTTTCAGTTTTCTTGAAGTTTAATTCAGTTGACATCAGTTTTTCTGCAGATTTCCTCATTTTTCTTGAGTTTAATTCATTTTTCGTCATTTTACTTCAGTTATTTCAGTTTTTCCGCAGTTTTCTTCAGTTTTCTTTAATTTAATTCAGTTTTCTTCATTTTTCTTCAGTTTTTTCCCCCAGTTTTTCTCTTGTTTTCTTCAGTTCTCTTTAGTTTAATTCAGTTTTCTTCATTTTTTTCATGTTCTCCCTGTGTCTGCATGGATTTCCTGCTAAAGGCTTATAGTGTCATTTCCCGTATGTAGCAGGCTGCTGTTTTCAGAGAGTCTTCTCTCGGTGCATTGTGCACCAAGAACAGCTGATGGGTTTTCCTGGGGTATCCTGATCTCACAACAACATGAAATGACCACGACTTCTTACCATCAAATTTCGTGCTGGTGACACGTAATGTGTGAAAATTACATGCCGCCAGCACAAGGTCTGCAGAATATACCTTATCAGTGTTTTTGGAGCAAAAGGTAACACAAGCAGTAGCAATCAAAACACTCATAATAATGGCAGTAGCACCCATAGAAACATTAAATCCAGTCTGTGAAAAGAGCATCAAACCTATGAAACACTGGAACGGAACAGTTAGGAGTGAATGCTAACACAACTGTCACAGATAGATCTATCTACATATAGATCTACTATCTACATATCACGCAGCATCGCAGCATCAAAAAACCCTTCCATCAAGTTCCAACATGATGCTATCCAAAATCTCACGGTCAGCTGACCTCTCATCGTTATCATCATGATAGACAGCCAGTAACCAATCACAATATTGTTCTTGTTTTAGAATAAAGTAAAGCTGCGTTCACTGGTGTGTACTTCAATGCTTGTGTGGTTCACACACACGTGCACACACACACACAAACGGACATGAAAGGACGTCCCTCTGACAGCCTGTCAGCGGTCTGGATGCTGGCACAACTTTAATTTTGGAACCATTTTTGAAACATAATGAGATGTCTTGATTTGACTTTTAAACAACGATCAGCAAACCTGTCAGCGTTGGCTGCTGCAGTGTTTCTTTCTTACGTCCTGATTCTTTAATAAATACTATATATTTTTGGTGTGACGCTCATCTGAATAGTTATTGAAACAGTTTTCACCGACTCCTGTTTTCCATTTACTTTCCACCAATGAATGCTAGAATTCTACATGGGCTTTTCCCGCTAATGCCGGGCTGTAGTGTTGTCACCATATACAGTATATGAGCTCCATCAGGCCACACTGGTCAGATCCCATAATAGAAAAGGTCACTGTCCATAACACCAACACCAACCCACAGACACACAGAGGGGAAACTGATCTCAGCCTTTTCATCTGATTGATGGTTTGCATGGAATTTTTTTTTCATTATATCATAGAGATTAGAGATCAAGATCAAGTCATTTTAACACAGTTACAAACTTCACTTCTGTTCCTGTTTCTCTGCGTTCATGTCTGCCTATTTGTGTGCACAGCTAGTCTCTTATTCTAATCCCCCGGACAATGTCAGCCAAAAGATGTTTATTAATAACCAACTGGGGCCTAGAGAGGGAATAACTGACATAGTCACCCCGTCGGCCCTATACACTGTCCATCCCCGGGAGAAATCCAATTATAGGCATTACAGGCCAGGTGATGGAATAGGGTTACAGGACCGGCATTCCTCTCGGGTGTCGGTTTGTATTGTGTTTGTTCTAACCTCTCACCCCATCACCAGGACAGTTCATAGAAATTAAATGTGAACACAAAGTCTGTGTGATTTTAGTTAAGATTACAACATATTCAATAGCAACATTTGTTTGTTTTTACTTTTCAGGAGTGACAAGTTTCTGTTCACCTAACAAACACAAATCCGACCCATTCCAGGCACTCCTGAAAAGTGAGGAATAATAATGAAGAATTTGAAAAATTTTATATGACTACATCCATCTGTGCTGAGACCCAGAAAAGCACTAAACACACTTAAAACTTTCTTTAAAATTAGACACCTAATAGACAATCAGCAATAAGTCCCTGTTTCATCACTGTAACATGATTCTTCAGCTTTTATCATCTTTATTCTCATATTGTGTCGACATTGCCCACATTATTATTTCTTTTAACGTCCTTTTATGAGAAGAAATAAATCATAATTTGGGGTAAGATTTAACACAATTCTACTGTATTCATATAATATACACTAAATACTAAGTGTGTTAAAGCCCCCATTCAGTCCTGTTCCTCTTTTATGATTTCAAAATGTTCCCCAAAATCAAAGCAGTCATTAATGCACACAGCAATGAGTTTTAAGGACTGGGCCAAGCCATCAGCTGGTGCAGATGACGTGATACCAATAGACACCACGGCTTTCACAGTCCACTTAAATGGTGTCAAAGGATATGAGATGTGACAGCAACAGCTGTTGTTTCACTGCACCGTGGCCACAACAAAAAGTATAATTCAATTTGAAAAGCTGTAACATTTGTTGTCAAGAAACAAAAACGTTTTCCTTTTTCATACATTAGCGTTACAGCTCAGACTTCATATTAGATCCTATATTGATCCCATGCAGGGAAAGGAACAGTATCGATTGTTTTCTTCACTTCAATCCACATCAAGAAGAACAGGCATGGATTACAGTGGATGAAAATTTTGAGAAACTTCTGTCTCAAAGCATGGAAACACACATACAAACACATTACAGTTACAGTGGTGGTTGTGTAGGACAGAGGAGGGTGCGGTTGTGCAGCTAAGAGGGGATTAGTAATAGGAGTGTCTCCTCCACTGTCATATAAATGGTCTCCTTCTATCTTTGTCAGAGTTTAGTCTCTCCACCAGCTCTCAGGTCGTCCATCCTGCACCTATTTGTCTTCCCATCTCTACTCGACCGCAGAAGCCCATTAAATCTCAGCCAAAATGGAGGCCATCAAGAAGAAGATGCTTATGCTGAAGTTGGACAAGGAGAATGCACTGGACCAGGCTGAACAAGCTGAAGCAGACAAGAAAGCAGCAGAAGACAGAAGCAAACAGGTGGGTTCTGAACTCATATGCAAATCACATATATGGATACATCCAAATGATCTTATCAAACAGGTGTGAGACCCAGTGTATGAATTTTCCGGCAGACATTGATATCTTTACTATTAATAATAGCAACTTAATTTCTTCTGTCGTCAGAAGAAAATTGAGGTAACATCTAGCATCTAGCTCTTGATGCTTTCTTCAAAATATTTCATTTCACGACATTGGATGATGACACTCAACTCGATTTAGGATGCCTGCACAGGCCTAAAACTGAGACCTGAACCAGGCGCACATCACCACCGAATCCTGGAGACCTGAAGTTTTAGTTTGGTTTTGTTTGGACTCCGTCTCTCACAGCTCACCACAACTCTGAAAATGTGCAACTCTACATGGCTTCAATGAACAGTGAAACAGAAATCCCTGACCAGTGTGAGCAGCTGTTCCACATTCTAGAGGATTTCTTTGTTTGCAACATGATGTTTTTTGTCCATATGTGGAGTGAAACAAGTACCATCTTTACTGGTTGGTAGTTTTAGTACCCAAGTACGAACAAACATCTTCATGACTTGTTCCTGATGAACTCTGACTTAGTTACCCTCACTACTTCATGATTTTTTTTTTACCATTTCTTAGCCATTTGTGCCCTATAAAAGCATTGTCATGCCTTTTTGTGATGCTAACTACTGCTGTTACCTGCTTTCACCAGGCAGACTGAAATGGCAGGAAGAGGCAGCAGGATGTGACCTTTCAACTTGCTAAACAGATTTTTATTTAATAATGAATTTAGTTTTATGTTATCTAGCTGTCTGATTGCTTTAAAGCCTGTCTGGGATCCAATCAGAATGCTGGGAGAACACATCTGTCGATGACATGATTGTATTCCAATCCAATCACAATTAGTTCTGAATGAACCTTTTCTTCAAGAGAAAAGATTTCAGGATACAGATTAAATGATGCCAAGTGTAAATGACATCAGCAGAGAGTCTACTTTGATCCATAGGGTTTTAGACATATTGACACACAGACTTGAGACCTTACCAGTAAAACAAATCATTTAAAACTAAGGAAAATTCCATTCCATTAGCCCAACTCTAGGCCTAGGTCAGGTCTCAAATACTAAAACCTCATTGGACCCCTGAAGACTTCAATGCACATGGTAACTGAAGTGTATTTATATGCTCCAGGTTCGGGATCTAGTCACACTATGACTAATCCTGGTTATTCTTACACAGCTAATTTAGTTGTGTGAAAGCAGTTTGAGGAGTGATTTGTTGAACCTGGATGTAGTTGTCTTGTGAAGACTGTCCTCTACCGCCACCTTACTGAAGCAGCAGTAATGATTGAAGGCCTTTCACCCAGGAGAACGGGGCTCCAGTGTGAAAACAAAAGTCAACTTTTTATGTCATTTAGGTTTTCTATGTAACTTCAGTGGCTCATGGTTTGTGAATCATGTGTTTTTTTGCATAACTTCCGTCACCCTCGCACCAACTTCACTTCCAGTATTTCCAGTTCATTTATTTACTTGTATTGTCTTCGTAACGCCTTACCGGGTCCTTTTTTGCCCTAAACCTAGGTCAGTGGTTTTGTAGCATAAATTCACTGAAACTGCAGCCTTTTTTACAACCACAAACCATATGTGTAAGTATAATGACCTGTGTGCTATTTTTAGAATGCTCCGCTGTACCACTAACCATTTTCGACAAACGCTCATATAGGTCGTTCTGTTGGTTCGGCTGTAGATCTTGTTGGTCTTTGGAACCCTTCCAGCCTAGTAAGAAGATGAAACCTTGCTGAAGTATCTTAATAAGAGGCACTGATTCAACAAAAAAAGTGAATTGTGCAGTTGATCATTTAGCTTAATGTTCAAATGGCAAATTATGCTATTCTCTTTTAACAGTCGGAATCATTTAGTTTAATAGTTTAGTCAGAGTTTAGTTAATTTAGTTAATGTCCCAAATCATATATTATATATTTTATCTTATATAAGTATAGGTCTGCATCATGAAAATTATTTCTCAGCCTGAATGTTCTCATCTAATATCAACAGTCTCCTTATAAAACTAAGAAAGTCAGCTATTTCAATTTGAAAATGTATGGATGAGGATCTTGTCAGAAAAAAACTGTGCTCACACATTTTGATATGAAAACCAAAAACACACAGACCTACGTCAAATCATCAACATACTAGCCTGCATGACTCAATTAGCCACTTTCGGAGACTTGGGTCCAAGTTCTTTTCAAGTTTTCAAACCTCAACAATAACAGTTTTATTTCCCCCAGCACAGTTAAGAAGCCTGAAAAATGAAATGATTGACAGTCATGCTGGGAAACTAGTCCAGGAGGTTGACAGGGAAGTTGTTGAGGGAGATGATTTGTTGTTGTTGTTTAATAAGAGAGTATTTGCATTTTCAGGACATTTTGGTTGCTTTTGTACCCGTCACAAGTTACTGGAGTTGAGTGCCCTTGGCACATGTAAACCAGATCAGATATGGAGATACTGTGACTGCAGCAGCAGGGCCAGATTGAAGGTGAGAGAGAAAATTGAGAGGCACAAAAAATTAAAACCCTTTCTTAAATCAACTTTCATGTTGAACGTGAGGACACTCTACGGATTCACTGAGTCTGTGGTGCATTTAATTTGTGTAACAGGGCAACTGTAGCCCAAAAAATACAGTTAAATCACTGTACAGTCAGAAACTCTCACACAGAACCTACAACTTAGTGCTGCAGCCTGGATACATGGACAATTATAAGCCTGTAATGTAAAAAGAGCAGGAAGAAAGTGGAACCACAATTCCAGGAGGGCAACCCCAGAAGCATGTGGTCCAAGAACTATCACCACTCGTCTTTGTCAAATGCTGATACGTCTATATGTATCTAAAACTCCAGTATTTAACCTGTCCACCATAAGTCAAAAATCCCTGAAAACAGACTGCTCAGGGTTGTATCTACTCCTTACCAAAGATCAAGGACAATGAATTAAGCATTTCATTGGTGTCAAGACAACAACCGAGTCCAGAACATCAGCAGGACTGAGGAGCTCTGGTAGACTTTCTAAGGAAGCAAGCAAGGAACTTCACTGTTATTCAGATCAGCTGGTCCTCATTGGAGAGAGTGTCTCCATCAAGTAGGGCCTCACAGACACTTGAAGAAATTCAAGGTGACTCCTCTAACACTGAGGACTTTTTACTCCAGCACCAGCGAGAGCAATGTTTGCTGTGTTTTTACACCAGGCACTGTTTTAGAATAAGACTTTGAATATCATAAGGATGAATGAAAGAGCTCAGAAGGAGCTTCTTCCCTGAAGTGAGTAATCTATTGCTGTTAAAGTTTAAAGTGTAAGACGGGAAATATGAAGCCTTATGTGTTGTGTTGTGTTGTGTTGTGTTGTGTTGTCACATGAATTATTTTCTCAAGAAAGTCTTTGGTGTCTGAGTGCAAGGTAACTCAAAATGCTATACATATGAAGGCAAGTCTATCCTAAAACAATTCTCCAATATCCATACAGTCTGTACATTGACAGGCTTTGATAGCTGTTCAAGCTGGCTGGTAAGAGATCTTGTTTGTATGTGCTTCCAGTGTAAGTGATGGATGACTGAATCCATAGTACTCAGTCTGACTGAAGTTAACCTGAAGTTAATATGAGGCTTCAGTCAAGTCAAATCAGTTATTTGCATAGCCAAATATCACAAATAACAAATTTACTTTACAATCCATACAGCCTGTGACATTCTTTGCTCTGTGCCTCATGCTTTTAGATGACAAAAAAGGCCCTCAAAAACCATAAAAATACTGCAAGGACACTCATAATGACACATAGAAGGTAATCAAGCAAAGCTGCTAACTCTGTGTTTGTTCTCCCATCAGCATGAAGATGAACTTCTGCAAATGCAAAAGAAGCTGAAGGGGACAGAGGATGAGCTGGATAAATACTCTGAGGCCCTGAAGGATGCTCAGGAGAAGCTTGAGGTGGCTGACAAGAAGGCTGCTGATGTAAGTAATCCAATAAGTGTACACAACTGATGGTATTTATTAACAGTTTGTAATGATGTTGTACATGTTTAACCAAAGAATAGAAACATCTCTGTACCTAACACTAGTCCCAGATACGTATTTGTTACAGAGTGGATACGCCTTAGAATGTAAAGTAGTAAGTTGTTTTTCTATTTCCATTTATTATTTACAACTTATTAGGTTGAGGAACTGTCACACAAAGTAAAATTCAGCACCTTCTCATACTGGTTTACATTGTAAGCCCTGAACTGAGACTCTGATGAAAGCTGTGATGCTGCCAGTGTAAACCAGGCCGCGCTGATTCCCTGCGTCTCCCTGCATTCCATTCTCATCATACTCCTCTCAGCTGTTGCGGGGATTCAGAGGCCTATTTTGGCCATGATGTCAGCAGCTCAACCTCGCCTGCAGGATTAACAATGGTCCAAGTCCATTTTAGGTATATCACCCATTCCCATCGGGTCACAGTATTTATTTAGTCTTTCTGCTTTGAGAGAGAATTCATTCTTATTTTTAAGAAATTTAATAGTACTAATAATGTAAGTACAGTGTTGAGTTATATGTTTTGTCAGACTACAACCACAAGCACAACCTTCAAGATTTGTTCTCTTCATAGAAGCTATCATAGCACATGAATGATCCAGTCACAGCTGTTAGCAAAGGCCATTCAAAGAAAGCCAAAATACCAGTTTAAGGGCGTGACTAGTGATGAAGACAGAAGTAAAATTCTAATCTGTTATGTAAAATCAACCAAGACTTTACAGCCTCAACAATCCATTACATGTTCCTCAGCTTCCCGAAAGGTAAAAAAAAAAAACTAAAAAAAAGACGTGCAAACAAAATGAAAATCATCATATTAGTATTTATTTGAACCACACCTGGATTAAATAATCCACGATAGAAGTGACCTTATTCTCGCCTGGCATCGTCCAATAAAATATGAATTTGTCTGGAACTTCTTAGTTCATTTCTTATTTCAAAGGGGTGCTATCAGTTGGCCTGGACCAAAATCCCTCTGAATAAGTCTACAACCAACCACAACCACAAGGTGCTAGGTCACTTAAATACTACTTTGAGGTAGAAATAGACAACACACAGTATTACTAGTCAACAGTTTAATCCAAGATTCCTGTGCTGCAGAGGGAGAGTGATCAGATGCACCAGCCAGAGCAAATAAAACAGGACTTGTAGTTGTTGCAGGCTAACCTTGTTCCATTGATTCTAGGTACCTTACCAACAGGTGAATTCAAAAGCCATTGCCACATTGCATTTGTGAAAGCCAGACTCATGATAGACCAGAACAACAGTGAGTTGTAGTAACTCCCCTGATGACCAGGCACCACCTTTTACATTCTCCCCCATTTCACCATGTAGTTTTCTGCGTCTGCTTTGGTCATGAGACACAGCTGACTTTATGTCCCAGCAGACTATCTTAACAATGTGTCCTTCTTCCTTTCTCTAACCTTTAAATTACTGGATCCCAGGATTTACAGTATCTACGTCATCATTTTAAAAACGTGTGCAATTTTAATGTGAAGCCTCTTTTTTGTAATTTCAATCTCTGTCCAATAGATTTTTCATTATTACTGTTTGAGGTGTAACTTTATGCACGCTTAAGGTTTTGAAAGATAATCGTGATTTTGAATAAATCGACAATTTGTTAGTGTGTTGTAACCCAGTTTTCAAAAAATTATATTTCCTGTTCTGTTGCAAAATCACAACATTACCGTACCCCATAATTATGCAACACTAAATAAAATACCCTTAGATCAGGGGTGTCAAACTGATCCAGGAAAGGGCCAAGTGGCTGCAGGTTTTTATTCCAACCAAGCAGGAGCACAGGTGATACTGATAACTAATCAACTGAGTGAAGACAGTTCAGCTGATTGAATGATTGGATTCAGGTGTGCTTCTGCCACTCTGCCTGAAACCCCTGTTCTAGATGAATCCAATCAATCAAATCACCTCAGCTGTCTTCAATCAGTTGATTAATTGTATCACCTGTGCTCCTGCCTGGTTGGAACAAAAACCTGCAGCCACTCGGCCCTTTCCTGGATCAGTTTGACACCCCTGCCTTAGATAGTCCTGAATGGAACCCGTCACATACAGACTCTGGTCAGAAGCCCTTGGTGTCACGTTTTCATGCAACAGGGCAGATGACGTATTGTGAAGAGTGTTAAAGTGACTTGTGACTATAACCGTTGACACCACTGTTTATGTCTTGTGACTAACTAACCATGAAACCATTACAACTTAACTTTATAAAACCCAAACCAAACCAAATAGTTTTATGTGAGTTGAATTGTATCAGACTACCCTGCAAGGCTAAAACTGATGCTAAAGTGGTTCCCTGTAAATTGAAAGGTGGCACCAAGGGCTGCTGACCAAGAATCCATATGAGATGAGTTGGGAGTGAGGATGTGTTAGTTTGTCTGAATCAGTCTCCACTATGTTTATCTGTGTTTAGGCTGAAGCAGAAGTGGCTTCCCTGAACAGACGTATCCAGCTGGTGGAGGAGGAGTTGGACCGAGCTCAGGAGAGACTCGCAACGGCTCTGCAGAAGCTGGAGGAGGCTGAGAAGGCTGCTGATGAGAGCGAGAGGTGATTTCTTGTTTGGATTTAGTCCATGTCATCAGTGTTGTAAGATCAGCTTAGAGAAGTCTTATGATCATGGTTCACAATGATGGCCCCTTTGCCCAGGGCCATTTTAAAGCCAATAGTTAACTTAAAGAGCTAAAAAGTATTTTACATTTTCACCTCTGCACCCACTGCAGCAGAGTGACATAAAACCAGTGAAAACATGATTCTCATGGTGTGTAGAGCCAATCTTTAAGCCTCTGTTGTTTGTAATGGAGTGGTACAGTTGGTACATAATTAGAGGAGCGCTAAGATATTTGAAGTGTTACCGGTTGTGGTGGGACAGTTTTTAAAAAAAAATCAGATTCCAGGCCTACTGTTGGTCTCTCACTGGTAAGACTTGAAGGGCCATTACCTATATATTAATAATGTTTATGACAGAAAAATAATTACTATCAATTATTAAATGAGTGAAAAATGCTTTGTGTATCTGCATCATAATTTGGATCCAATCCCAAATTTAATGGAATCTTCCCTGAGCCATTCTACAACTTTCCACCAAGCTTCATTAAAATCAAACCAGACAAACAAACCTATAACTGAAAAAACATATCCTCCTTGGTGGAGGTTACTGAAAAATGATGTTTTATTATAAAAAAGTATGTTTAATTTGCCATGAATTCCCAAGACATTTGTGTGATTTATTAATGATAAGCTGATATCAATTAACACACTGACTTCTCAGTCAGTGTGTTCAAAAAAAAAAAATCAAAATCAATTTGATTGATTTTGATTTTTT
>CAFUXE010000981.1:223867-236130 GCA_903364295.1 Serranus cabrilla
CAAAGTCATTGTTTTCCAGGTATAATTAATGTGATTACAAGATGCAGCTTCTAATGTTATGTGTTGAGTCTAGGAACAGGTTCACGGAAGAGTTCATTTTGAGAAAGCAAAGATAATTGGGTCTCAGCCCTTTAAGTGATTTGTAGCAATATTTCACACAGTTCTGTGACTAACTGGTAAATAATGCTGATATTTCAAAAATGGCATAATATGTTCCTATTCTGTTTTTTTTTATGTGGCAGCTGCATTTTAAAGATGTTGTAGTCAGAAAACAAGAAACTGGCATGAGATGAACTCCTGCTTACATATGAGTCCTTTTACTTGATCCAACATCTACCATAATGCAGATAGATAGAATATATCATCAAACTGCTGTCATTTGATTTTACTTAAGTGTAAAAGAAGTGGAGTGCACCATTACTTCAAAATAGGCCTAAACAGCAACAGTACAAACATCGGTTAAACATACATTCATCTAAATTCCTTCTCATGTCTCAGGCCCAGACCAGAGCCAGGTGGGCTGCAGAGAGCTGAGGTCCACAAAGTACATCTGTGATGGCCAGTGCACCAGCGTCAACCCTATCAAGGAGCTAGTGTGTGCTGGGGAGTGCCTGCCAGCCCACCTGCTGCCCAACTGGATTGGGAGCGGGAGTTACACTGGAAGGCATTGGAGCCGCAGAGATGCCCAGGAGTGGCGTTGTGTCATTGACCGGACCAGGACCCAGCGGATTCAGCTGCAGTGCCAGGATGGCAGCACCAGGACCTACAAGATAACTGTGGTGACCTCGTGCAAGTGCAAGCGCTACTCCAGACAGCAGAATGTCTCAGGACACAGGGACACATCTGTCCGCAGTGGTAAAGAAAGGAAAAATCCGAAGAAGACTGAGGAGAGAATTGGGTCTGCCAATTAACAAAAGAAATGTCCTTACAGCCACACCTGTCTTCGTCATGAAGTTTATGGATGGAGGATTATATCCTAATATTTAAGACCCAGGCCTTAAGAAGGTAAAAGTTAATAGTGTAGATTTGTTTGATAGGTTAATGTGATACAGATACAAGATTAATCTTTGGCCCTAAACACAGATGAACAAGGCAATCAGAGATGGCAGACTTCACCCCACTTCTGTATACTAATCAGTTAGAGTGCAGCGCCCTTTGTTGGCCAGAGGATGTATATTCAGCTGCGGAAACACAGACAGACAGACAGACCCCGTCGCCCAAAACAAAACTTCAGTAATAAGAGGAATAGTTTAACATTTTGTGAAATACACATATATGCTTTCTTACAGATAGTGGGATGTTCTTTATCAGCATCGTGTGAGGACATGGTTAGCTAAGCGTACAGTTAGTGGAAAAACAAAAACAAAAAACAGCTACCAACACCTAGTTCAACCACCCAAATCCCATGTAGTGTCACGACTCTTTGTGTACAGATGAAACAAACATGTTAACTAGTGATTTGTACAGCGCACAGAGCCAGATGTACTGTTTCCATGGCTACCTGTCTTTATTCTTAGCTCTGCCTTTAAAATATTGATTTGGACATTTTATAAAAATATGTCTAAGACAGGAAGTCTTACATACAGAATTAAGTTTATCTGAGGCCTCCTCAGGAGTGCATCCAACAGGATCCTGACAGTGGCAGAAGTTATTACAATGATAATTCCACTATAGAAAAAACATGGAGGAAAAGTAAATTATGTACATGTGTACGTTTCTGGAGCCATGTGGTTCTACTCTTTGGTTCAACCAGGTCTTGGCAAAAAAAAACATTTAACAGGTCAAATACCATAATTGACATTTAATATTGTGAATATTTCAAGCTTGTCTCTTAGAAATAATGTTTGTGATGTGGATCAAACACAGTATGGATTATCATTACAGGAAACACATTTTTGTCTGAATATTATGTTCCATAAAAGAGTGGCAGTGATGTAGCTGCTGCAGGTGTATTAAGTGCTGTAGTCACTATTTGGCCAAAAACAAATGAAATACTTTGGAAATAAACATTATTCTTGTTCAGTATCAGAAGTTTGACAAACATTATGTTACCAGAGAACATAGTCCAGGCTCAGTTACGTTTACTTTATAGCATGTGTGATGTTTCAAATTGGTTGTATATTAACATAAGTTATCAGAGACAAATCTGGAATATTAACATTTTGATTTACTGTATGTGCTGCTCCTCATTTGAACTCTACCTCGCTCCAACAACTCGCCTTACACATTTGGTCTGAAACTGCCATCAGAGATGCACATTGTGACACTGTTTCTGTGGGTCTCCAGCATGGCCACCAGGGGGCGTACTATGTCCCACCACACACAAAGACTCACAAAGTTTGGCCCAAATAAAGTTAATGATGTGTAAAGTAATACAGTAATATGCAACCATTTGTTTTGTGTTGGGGTTTATTGTGTCACACATGCTAGGTAGTTTTGCCTGTATGTAAAAATGATAGAAAATAATAATCTATTACATAATTAAAGGCTCAACAGGTTCAGCCGATTCAAGAAATGTTAAACAATGTTAATTTTAAAATATGAAGTTAGATTTCTTACAATAGAGTGATGCTTAGATAACTTGTAGTGTGATTGTAATTAACAATATGTGGGAAAAGTTTTATGGGGTTTTTCAGAGTGTGCTAGTATGTAATTTATTTTTGTACCAGAACAGTCAGAGTTTTTTGCTATTGTCTGAAATAAATAATATTATTAAATGAAAGTTTTTTTTTTTACAAGACTGTGTTTCTGACATAATGCTGCAGGCATGCCAGACAGGCTCAGGGCAAACAGGAACTCCCTAACAACAGAGGCATTAGTCAGTGATGAAACTCTCTTTTCAACTGATGCCATACTTTGTTTTATTGTGAAGGGGATACCTTTCTCCTACCCTCCAGGCTAGCGGGGCTTCTTCCAGCTGCGGCAACATGTTAAGACACTTTTTTGTTTCATGTATCCGTTCTTTTTTTTTCACTCTGAAAGCTGGGGGGCTAAGGCTGGTAGTGAAAAGAATCACCTGCACTGGATGGAAACAGGATGTTTAACTTGTATTACCTGAAGAGGAAAAATAATTGATGTTCCTTTGTCATTAATATCCTGCGGATAGAGAACAAGGTAAAGTTTAAGAATGTGGATGAGCAGGTGGGAGTAAACATTTTCAACAGGATTTGTAGGGAAGGTTGCAGAAACTAATTGGTGAGGGAATTGAATGAAAATAAATACACTTACCAAAATACGCTTGGCTTAAAGCAAGGGTGTCAAACTGATCCAGTAAAGGGCCGAGTGGCTGCAGGTTTTTGTTCCAACCAAGCAGGAGCACAGGTGATACTGATAATTAATCAGCTGAGTGAAGACAGTTCAGCTGATTGGATTCAGGTGTGCTTCTGCCACTCTGCCCTTTCCTGGATCAGTTTGAAACCCCTGTTCTAGATGACAAAAAAACAAAACAAATTATAGTATGTCCAAAATTGGTCATAGCGTAGTTCACCCAAAAATGCCTAAAAATGCTGTTGGACCTGGGTAATAGTATAATATATCCAAAAATCTGAAACAAGAAACACTATATTATAGTGTGTCCAAAACTGGAAAAAAAAAAGGCATACTATATTATATTTAAAAATGTCAAAAGAAAAACACCTTATTATAGGATGTCCAAATGTTGATTTTTGTCGAAAAAATTATCATTCTGTAAAATGCTTACAAATGCTAGAATTGGCCCTGTTATACTCTGTGAAAACATAATACAGCATAATATGTCCAAACATGGCAAGAGCACAGGTGATACTGATAATTAATCAACTGAGTGAAGACAGTTCAGGTGATTGAATGATTGGATTCAGGTGTGTTTCTGCTTGGTTGGAACAGAAACCTGCAGCCACTCGGCCCTTTACTGGATCACTTCGACACCCCTGGCTTAAAGGGACACTGTGTAATGTTTTAAGTATTTTATTACCTCAAATCAACATCTTCATTCATAAATAGTTCCCCATCGGTGTAAAATGACCCATACCAACAATCTGACAATACCTCCTGAGCGGAGAATCACTTCTCTGTATTTACATTAGCGTGTCCCACTCTACGGAGGCTGCATGTCCTTCCGGACTATGAACTGCCGAGAGGGACAAACAGCACGAACATACGCATTTTTGCTTCATCACGTGCCTGCTTCCGTCTCCTAACACAGGTTGGGGACACAGGGGAGATCCCTATGTATTTCCGGGGCCGAAGACAGCTTCTCCTCCGTGGTTAACTCCTGTTGCCTTCACGTTAGTTAATAACAGCAGTAACACAGAGAGCACAAGCTGTTTGGATGCTGAAAAGTAACTGACTGCAATACATACACCTCACTTGCTACCTGCCTCGGTTTCAACACATCCTCTGTGGAGGAGGCAGAGCCTGAAGACTCTATATCCCTGGCAGAAGTCGCTGAGGTAGTTAAGAAGCTGCCCGGAGGGAAGGCGCCAAGGTTGGATGAGATTCGCCCTAAGATGCTGAAGTCTCTGGACACTGTTGGGCTGTCATGGTTGACAAGCCTCTTCAGTGTCACGTGGAGGTCTGGGACAGTGCCTGTGGAGTGGCAGACCAGGCTGGTTGTAGAGAACAGAAGTGCTCACCATTGAAATACTGAAAATACAGAAATCTCCAAAAGTGGTGTGTAGTGGTTAGCACTCTTGCCTGACAGCAAGAGGGTTGCGAGTTCGATCCTAGCCTGCGGCCCTTCTGTGTGGAGTTTGCATGTTCTCCCTTCGTGTGCGTGGGTTCTCTCCGGGTACTCCGGCTTCCTCCCACAGTCCAAAAACATGCAGCTCAGGTT
Source organism: Serranus cabrilla (assembly GCA_903364295.1). Taxonomy (NCBI): domain Eukaryota; kingdom Metazoa; phylum Chordata; class Actinopteri; order Perciformes; family Serranidae; genus Serranus; species Serranus cabrilla. Next base: position 228,681 of record CAFUXE010000981.1, read on the forward strand.
TAATTGGTGACTATAAATTGCCCGTAGGTGTGAGTGAGCGTGTGAATGGTTGTCTGTCTATATGTGTCGGCCCTGCGACAGACTGGCGTCCTGTCCGGGGTGTACCCCGCCTCTCGCCCAATGCAGCTGGGATCGGCTCCAGCCCCCCGTGACCCGGGTTGACCCGGATAAGTGGTTACAGAAGATGAATGAATGACTGAATGTTTACTTGAGATTTTTGACCAGAACAACTTGACACACATTGCTGAGCTGAATCTTCAGGTTCTCAGCTTTCAGATGATGTACACCACTTTCATGTGGCATTTATTGTTGCGCTGCTATCTCCCTTTAAACATCCACTACCCACAACCCCCAATTCTCAAAAACGTGTGCCCAGCACGAAAAGGATCCCCATTGACTTTACATTGGTAATGTTTCTGTGCTGCTGGCATGTATTTTCCACACATTACGCACCACCAGCACATAATTCAGTGTTAAAGCAAACCAAATCTACATCCATGATTTTAATAGACCCAAAGACCCATGACTACTCCATTGAGTAAGAATTGGTTTAATCTAAAGTGTAATGAAGCTCACTGTGTCAGATGTTGATGGTCAAGGGCCATAGTTCAGGTCCCTGAATCATGCACTGGGATAATGTGGGTAAAAAAAGGAAGTCTCCAGCAGTTTCTATTTGTTGCTTACACAGTTAACATGAGAATGCAGAATTTCAGGCTAATTAAACATCTCTTACCAGCTATAATTCCATGTCAATTGATGCACCCCTTAAAGATAGGCTTACAATAGTATATCTGAACACTACATCCTGCCAAACCCTGGTGTGTTACATTAATAGACCATTGTCAGTCTATGAGTCAGAGCAAATATCTAAGCATCACAGCCAGCAACACTGCTGGCCTTTTAAAAGTCATACCAGCTGGTCATACCACCAGAACAAGCAACAATTATTATTGTGCCACTGCAGGGTTACAGCCACGCTATATCTTATAAAGTCCACTATCCCAAGTGTTAATGCCCCCTTTCCCTATATCATGAAAACATTTGAGCTATTGTATACATCAAAGGAGGGTTGGGAGCCACATCAAAAGCTGCAGAAATTCATCTTCTGCAAACATACTAAGTAAAAAGACTGAAATAGCAACATACAAAGGTTCATATTGTTGAGTGTCCTGAGGCCTGACGCTGTGAAAGGTGCCTACTGCTGAATTTCTGTCTACATGTGTGTTCTCTAGTCAATAGCCTCAAATAATCAAAGACACTTTAATCTCTCTGCTGCATGCACACCTGTTTCTCATTCAGGCAGGACATTAGTGAAGGATGTCCTCATAGCCACAATGTTCAGAAGACCCTCTACAGACAAAGACTGTGGTTCACATCCACACAGAGGGTTAAGGCATAACATGCCTTAACCCTCTACTAGATCCAACTATAATGCTGTTCAGGCAGCAAAAATAGGGAGAAGGGAAAATAAGAAATGTAGAATAAATAGTGTTATCTCAACCAGTTAGGACTGTTTTTGTACTGTTTCTTTCCCTTTTTCAGAGGAGCAAAAAAGACATTTAAGCAGGTACAGAAATATGCTTAATAATATGGCTTAATGCTGGTTCTTCAAAATTGACAGAATGTAAAACATCCAGTAAAGAAATTAAATAAAAGTATATATTTTTTTATATTTATAGCTATATACTCAAACGAGTTCAGTGAATATTTTAAATTACTTAAAGACTTAAAGTTTCACAGCTTTTTGTTTGAGGTAAACTATGTAAGTAAAATATCTCATATATAATTTCTTTTTAAATGCTAGTGGAAGGAATAGGAAGAAGGTACAGATACATCTATACTCTAACACAGGGGTGTCAAACTGATCCAGTAAAGGACCGAGTGGCTGCAGGTTTCTGTTCCAACCAACCAGGAGCACAGGTGTTACTGATAATTAATCAACTGAGGGAAGACAGTTCAGCTGATTGAATGATTGGATTCAGGTGTGCTTCTGCCACTCTGCCCTTTCCTGGATCAGTTTGAAACCCCTGTTCTAGATGACAAAAAAACAAATTATAGTATATCCAAAAATTGGTCATAGTGTAGTTCACCCAAAAATGCCTAAAAATGCTGTTGGACCCGGGTAATAGTATTGTACATCCAAAAATCTGAAACAAGAAACACTATATTATAGTGTGTCCAAAACTGGAAGAAAAATGGCATTCTATATTATATTTAAAAATGTCAAAAGAAAAACACCTTATTATAGGATGTCCAAATGTTGATTTTTGTCAAAAAAAATCATTCTGTAAAATGCTTACAAATGCTCAAAATGTCCCTGTTATACTCTGGACATATTATGCTGTATTATGTTTTCACAAACATGGCAGGAGCACAGGTGATATTGATAATTAATCAACTGAGTGAAGACAGTTCAGGTGATTGAATGATTTGATTCAGGTGTGTTTCTGCTTGGTTGGAACAAAAACCTGCAGCCCCTCTGCCCTTCACTGGATCAGTTTGACACCCCTGCTCTAACATATACACGGAGACACTGACTGACACTGACTGACACTCACATCTGCACATACACGTTGACAATTACACTTACACTGACACTTAGTCATATACACACACCATGCAAATGTACATGCTGTTGGGACCACATGTACACCAAAGATGAATTTTGTTCTTGAACATGTTGAACTGTTTGGATGGAGAATGCAGCAGCACTCTGGACTCCTTTGTTCTCAGACAAAGGACACAACACCCGAACCTCTGTACCAGCTTAATGGTCGATTCGAATTTATGACCCTTACAAAGGTGTAAGAACCTCATTCGCCACAAAGAACCTCTGAAATCACAGGACGTCTAAAGGAAGGCAAAAGTGTCCTTCATTCACTTCCTCACTCTGTTTTTCCCCAGCCCTCTAGAAATGTAGCTTTAGTAGAGTTAACTAGATCTATCCTTAGGGTAGCTTTACTGTTGTACAACCTCTTCCTGAGTAAAATAATAATTGGCAAAGCTCTGCTTTCAAAGTAGCTTCCCCAAAACGGAGGGATACAAAGACAATACAATAGCCCACTGCTGCCTGGCAAGAGATACAAAGGTATCTGCTAGAATACACAGACTACAGAGCAGCAGCTTCTTTCTACAGGCTTTCAAAGTCCTTACCTCCTCCATGCTCCATCGTAAAAAATCTTTTTTGCTAGTTTCTTTTCCTCTAGCAGGAAGTGAATACATTTAATCATGTTACCCTTTGTTGTAGAATAACAATAAATGAACCATGACCATGAAAAGTGAGTAAGTTAAGTACACTCAAAACAGACTTAAAAACACTGGTTTCAAGTGAAACATTTGGAACAAAAAAGCACGTATAAAGATTAAGTACACCTCTGCAAACTGAAAAGCCAGAGTTGCAGTTATTTAAAGCTTATGTTTTCCTGTAGAATTGTTCAGGGCTGCAGGTGGAGATAAATATTAAGACATTTTTTAATTTACATTACATCACTGATCATTAAGATGAAGCTCAGCAGCAATAGTTGGTGATTACTGTATAGTAATCACCAACTATTGTAGGACTACAGGGTTTCCTATCAACAAGGCCGTCCTATTGTTAAACATGCACAACGCCTGCAGACAGCAGAACATAAAAGCTACACTGTTTGTTCCTCATCAGGTATTAGATGACCACAGAGACTGTTCGAGGAGTATTTGATAGTCTTGTTGCTTTCTTGATGATGTCATCCCAATGGAAACTTGCATTCGCACCAGGATGCTCTTGAATTACAGTCCATGGCACTGATAATGCACAAAGGTCATTGTAATATAGAATTTTTTTCCCATTTGAAGAGAAGAGATTAGGGATATACTGAAGATACTGGTATGATCTACAAGAAAAATGGAATCCACTGTTACCAAGCATGTCAAGATGTCATGGTGCAAAGTAAGGTTATTTTTTTGCTAGGCACTCTATGGGTTCTCACAAGTCATCTTTACATACATCTAATTTATGCTGACGACATGCAGTTTAAAGCAAAAACCATATCGTTTTTTCTCATGCATCAAAACATGCTATTTTCGCCTGTTGTTTTTAATAAATAGGCCCTGCATTACATTAATATTGAGACAATGAGCCCAGTTTTATTCATGTGGGATGATGTGCGTACCTGTAGTACACTGTATAAAATGAGCTGCTGAGACCTCAGAGCTTCATTAAACTTATAGCTTTCCTCTGTAAATTGGCAATAAGTGGGTGTCTCAGCAGTTTAGAGAACTGAAGTGATCGTCAGCCAATCGCTGAAAATACAGAAATCTCAAAAACGGCCAGTATTTTTCAAAATCAAATCACAGCATGGGTTTGCCTGTGTTGTTCCAAAGATCTTGGTGTACTGGTGTGATATTCTGGAGGGGTTTTGGCCATTTTAATCGATTCTTGTTATAAAAAACTAAACAAAAAACAAATTCAGCGCCAAATATGAATCAACGCACAGATTGCTAGAACAACTTATGGGACAAAGTTGAGCATGGAAATGGACTTCAGAGAGAAAAAATATGAATGTTCTGACCTTACCTTAACATTAATAGGTTTAATTAATTAATTGATTGTTGAATTAAGTTGCTTTTATTAGAGACTTTTATGTGGCATTTATCTCCACTGCCCACAACCCTCAATCTAAAAAAAAGGGGGGAAGAATAAAAGGGGGTTAAAAGGTGTTCCCATAGACTGTAACGCAACACTGGACTTAATAATAATATATTATTAAAAATCTGAATACATTACTTTAAATTGAATTAGTTTGGAACTGAACTCTGAACTGTGTTGATTGGAAACTTTATTCTAACCTCATAAATAACTCAACTATCTTTATTCAACATTCAACATCTTCATTCAATTCTCACAATACAAATTCAGTTCTTGCAATTCAGTTTCAGCTGAGGTTATTACTTCACTCCCACGGAGTGGGAGTGAAGTATTGTTTTGGGCGGCGGTGTCTGTCTGTCTGTCTGTGTTTCCGCTGCTTATACATCCTCTGGCCAACAGAGGGCGCTGTGGGGTGAAGTCTGCCATCTCTGATTTTAAGAAAAGCAATTAAGTGCAGATTCACAGAACTCTAATCCATGTTAGCTATGTTTTAAAAGTTTGTTTGTTGTATTGTATTGAAAGTGGCAGAAAGAACACATAAAGCTAGCTAGCACACTCAGGGGGCTTCACTGAGAGGAGACACGATAGAAGCTTCTCAAACAGACCCCCATTTAGCGACTGTAGCAGCTCAGCTAGCCAAAGCTACAGCAGGGTCACAGCATGCTCACAAATAGGATTAGATTTTTAACAAACATGTTTTGAGGTTCTGAATCTGCACTTGATTGCTCATCCTCAATGACCAGATATATGTCTCAGTAAACTGAAATCAAATTGCAAAAACTGAATTGGAAGTGTAAAAACTGAATGCGTATAGTATAGTATATAAAGAGCTCGATTTTTTAGTTAGGATCAAATAGAGTTTAAGAGAAACTGAATTAATTTTCATTCACATTACATTTACATTTATTGGAATCCAGTTCCAAAGCAATACATTCAATTTCAAATTATGCCATTTAGACTTGTTTTTTTTCTGAACAATACAAATTCAAATATATATGATTCAAATTCTATTTCAAGCGACGCATATTTGTGAAAGCTGAGTGGATGAGCTCACCATCATGATGTATGTGTATGTCCATTATCCAAATCATACAGTAGTCAGACAAAGCCTCCTCTCCACCTTCATCTTGCCGAAACTTTGCCCGTAAGACCCAAGGTGTCCTCTTACGAGTCTTTCCCAGGGCCCTCTGACAATGACTTTACTCTAACTCTCCTTGTCTCTTCTTTGATGCCACTGAAAATTAATCTACTCCAACAGTGTCCAGCTCATGCTATTATTGTTACACAGAGGTAGGGAATGTTTTTTTCCTCCTTTTGCTCTCAAAATCATCTCCAATTACCCCAAAAAGCTGTGTTTGTCACATCACATCATCAAGATGGAGGTATGGATGAGGAGCAGCTGAGAAAAAATAACCTGGGGGGGCTTTACAGAAGTCATTTGATCTGAAAGAGCATTTGCTAATTCTTACATCTTAGGAACCGGAAATTTGAGATCAAGCTTTTATGCTTGTAGTCCACAGTGAGTGTGACACTCAGAAAAGGGGAAGGGAATAATGGGGCGAAAACAGGAGGATGGGGCATGAGTTGTGAATCCATTGACAATTATCCTGATAGTAACCATGCTGACAGGGTCAGTTGGCTCCCGTGGGAGCAGAGCTTTGGAAAAGGAGAACAATGCATTCAGATAGACAGAGCCCGATAGAAATCTAATGCATTGCCCAAGGATGTACATCATGTGTGAGAATGCAAGGCTGAGGAGGAATCTCCTTTTTCATCTTGGAAACCTTTTGCATTGCATTGCTTAACATATATATTGTCAATTTAGTTCAGGGGTGTCAAACTGATCCAGTAAAGGGCCGAGTGGCTGCAGGTTTTTGTTCCAACCAAGCAGGAGCACAGGTGATACTGATAATTAATCAACTGAGTGAAGACAGTTCAGCTGATTGAATGATTGGATTCAGGTGTGTTTCTGCTTGGTTGGAACAAAAACCTGCAGCCACTCAGCCCTTTACTGGATCAGTTTGACACCCCTGATTTAGTTGATGCACTAAGGTTAAAGTAGCAAAGGTTGAGTGAAACTTTCTTGAATTAATCTAATTTCTAATCAGGGACCAGTACAGTTAATCAACACACAATTAAATGATTAAAAGACTCAAATAAATTATAAAACATTTTTTTTCAAGGTTAGGAAGACAAGCCTTTGTCTGATCATAATGATGCTGATTAGATAGTGCAAAAAAAAAAACACAAACTCAGTTTCAGTCAGAAGGAATAAGCTGCCATCTAGTGTTATCTTAGGGGTACTGTTAAAATATGGAAGATACAATTATGTGGTGCCTCATAATTGAATGGTATTTTTAGAGATTACAATGTATGACAATGTAAAATAAAAAAGCAAAAACATTTAAAACAACTCCTTTACATTGCTAAAATATGTGAAACTTTTTTTTTCTTTACAGTAATTTTTTTGATACTCATTCTGTTTCTTGATATTCTTTACAATATATATAATATTTCAAATCAAGTAATAAACCCTTCATACAGAAGATGTATCATTCTGTCCAACACTGTCATATTTGTATTTATTTTAGCATAATTTTTGGATTTGTTAAGAACATTGCAGCTTCAATTAGTCACTTTAGCAGGTCTTAAAAAGTTGAGTTATTATTGAAATGTATTTGTTTATAACATATATGATAAAAGAAAAATGGCTGATACCCTAGTTCAGGGGTGTCAAACTGATCCAGTAAAGGGCCGAGTGGCTGCAGGTTTTTGTTCCAACCAGGCAGGAGCACAGGTGATACAATTAATCAACTGATTGAAGAC
>CAFUXE010000981.1:270813-301738 GCA_903364295.1 Serranus cabrilla
TTTTTTTACATTCAGCGCCATTTGCAGACAGGTACACCCACCGCCACTTTTATTGTTCCCACTCTGAAACGCACTGGTTTTTTACTCCGAAACAAAACCGGCGGGGAAACCGAGGGTTGCTTGAAGAGTTTCAATTCATCTTGCGTGTGTGAAGGCAGTGCCAGTCCTGCTGTGTGAACGCGAGAAGATGTGATGCTTGGGTCTTTGTAAACAGTGATACTTTTAATATTTTTATACGCGAACTATACATTATACACAGGAAACGCTGTAAATGATTATTATTAGTATTATCATAATCACTATCGTACGCTCGTAATAACGCAACAATCAGTCTCCATGTTATCCATCAGTGATGGAGTGGGAGCAGTCTGTTTTTCCAGCACAATATAGAATCATCATGGAGACTGTTGACTGTGTACAATCAGCAGGGCTGTGAACATCTTTCAAAGAGTCCGGAGCCATGCTTTGATCAATAAATAGGCTAAGCTTATTGCAATATAGAGAAGAAACGCTATTTTTTTTTTAAATATATATAATTAAATATTCTTATTGTTATTTATACTTCAAATACAGAACCTGTCCCCTTTAATATTTACCAAACCAGATTATACAGCATGCATTTTAAAGACTCATCCTAGCTTGTAATTGGTTAATTGTCATTTTTAACATGTGGGATGATGGCCCAATACATTCAGCAAGAACAATGAACAGGAGCAACCACTCAACACACATTTGAATATTAAAAATAAACCTCTGCCGCATTTGTAGAAAAGCGTAACAAAATGCTGTCTTAGTTTGGAGCAAATATTCCTGCCACTGTAAGTGAATAAATGCCATTGCATGCTGGGTAACATCAGGCTTACTGTACGTGCACCTGGATCCAAGGGAGTGGGCGAGTCAGACCAGACAGGAGAACTCTTCAGTATCAGTATTAACAGGGATGTTCTAAAATGGTGTTTATTTTCTGGACAAGTTTACTTAACTGACTTTATTGTGGTTTTCATGGTACACTGTGGCACTCACATGGTCCAGAAAGAAAAAAAGTAATTGGTAAGAAGGCTATGCAGCAGTGTTCTTGGTTTACAACAACAAAAAACCAAGCATGGTGAACAGTACTATCTTTGAGCTGTGTTCTGCGCCACCTGTGAGAATAAGTGTGCTTTTATTTATATATATTTTTCTGTCAAAAGAAGAAAGGTTGTTTCCATTCTCTTTAATTCAGGAGTTGATGGGGAAAAACAGTTGTTTTCAATGTCTGCTCTGTTCTATGACAGTGCTCTTGCTACATATTGCGTAAGTGTAGGCCAAATTAGGGGTATCTTGATGTTTTTGTTTTTCCTTTCTCCTCTCCAATTTAGATATGTGACTGTTATTATACTAAAATTAGTTTTTTTTGTGTGTGTGTAAGCAAAATTTCAAAATGTACTGTGTCCTACATTCTTAGTTTTTGCCTCCCAAAGACACAAAGGACTACATTCCATGAAGACCATTTTAAGAAAATGACATAATTTAGAGCAGTGATTCTCAACTGGTGGGTCGGGACCCAAAAGTGGGTCGTGGGCCTTTGCCTGGGCAGAAAAATCCTGTGGTTTTATTTGCTTGTTTTCAAATGCTGATTGAGCATGGCGGAAATTTGAGTCTTTTTGAAACGACTTCTTGATAGTTGGACTTTTTTATTTCACGTTTGTGCAGCTGTTGAGTCTGTGAAAAAAGGCTGAAGTTACTGAATTTTTATGCGTGTTGTATTACCTTTTGTCCCTAAGATGCACTTTTTGTGTTTTAATTAAGATGCAGCTAGTTGAGTGTTAAAGGGGATATTTCCCTTTATCATTAAACTGTGATACTGTAAACTATCTCAGACTCTAACTGCTCCATCTTTTCATTAAATGCATTTGAGAAGTTGAAATTTTCCTTGTTTTGGGTCGTTACGGGGTGATGGTGGGTCCCATAGCCAGACCAGTTGAGAACCACTGATTTAGAGGAAACTCTTAATACTGCCTCAAGCATAGCTGCAGAAACTAAAGTTCTGTCAGCACTGGATGTGACTTTCTGGTCCACATGTAACTTTGAAGGCAAAAATAATTTGATATGGCGAATCAAATCATCAACTGTTACACATACATCAGGCCCGTCTTCTGAAAATGATCTAAGATTAGGATTAAGATTAAGATTCACACATTCATACTGGCCAAGGTTACCCTACATGGTGCCACCTACCACCTTCAGCAGACCCATACACTGATGACAGCATTGGGAACAATTTGGGGCTTAGTGTCTTTTACATGCAGACTGCCATGGTCAGGGATCGAACCAGTGACCTCTGACCAATGATCGGTGGGCTACCGCTATACCAACTGAGCCACAGTTATGCCATTCGACACTATAAGTAGGGATGTAATAGTAAACTTAACTCAAAATTCGATATGATTTCTGATACAGGGTTAACAAAACGATTTCCTCACTTTTTTTCCCTTTTTTTACAAAATGAGCTTGCAGACAAATTGGGACTGAAAAAGATTCCTTATTTATTTCTCAGATAAAAAAGGCAACATTGCTGACGTAGGGTATAGCTTCAAAACACAAATGATGCAATGAATGCATATAACTACTGAATATATTTTGTTTTATCTATAACAAATGAAAGATAATCCTTTTTTACTTCTATGAGGCAGGGTAAGGTGTGCAAAACAATTTTGTAATATTTTATGTTAAATAACAAAAAACTAATTTTAATTTTGAGAACAAATCCCACATTAAAATACCTAAATAAAATATTACAAATAAATAAAATTCTCACATTTACAATGTCCCCAGTTTGATGATAGCAGGCTAAAGTTAGCTATTTGCTAGCAAGCTAGAGTTAGCTATTTGTTAGCAAGCTAATGTTAGCTAATAACTACTTTTGACCTCTTAAAAGTGAAATCTTTCGGATTGTCAGCTTGTAGGTAGAACATTTAACCACATAGCAGCTTTTAGACAGTATTCTGTTGTTTGCTAACAGACAGAACTGACGGGAAGCTCCTTCTTTCAATACAAAGCCAGCGCAGAACGATGGATTGCTTTCCCCTCAGGTGTGGCGCAGCTGAAATGCACTCTAACTATGACAGTGATGTATGCTGTGACATATGCTGTCGAACAAGTGAACTAAAAAGTAGATTACGTCTAAATTGATGTGATGAGCTGCTCCCCTCCTCCATGATTTTGTAGAAAAATGAAATTCCCTCTTGTCATACTGTAATCACATTGACATTATCACATGACAGTATAATCTCAAACTCAATCTTACACATTTTACTGGTCATATGAGTGACTTGATGCTCGGCCCTGAAGCCTGTATTTATGATTATTTCTGCTACAGAAATGGATGCAGAGATGGGAGGCAGCATTAGATCATGCATGAATCAGATTTAATCGTAAACTATGTGTAGGAGCAGTTTGAGCTTTTGTGACATTCATCAATACTTTCTTCTTTCAAGTTTGTTCTTTGGTAAGATCAAAATTTAAGAGAGCCCTGGACACGCAGAACACAGAAGACACATGTTCTAATTATTGAGGCCCATTGATTTAATCATTTTCAGGTTTACACATATTAATTCTAGAATCGATATTAGAACAATATGCCCGCACACACACACAGACACACCTGTTGTGCTTTTCAGCTGGGCGGGAACAGTGCCAGACTCTATTTAAGTCCACATTATTGTCTTTCAACTTAAATACAACTTAATTTAGGTGATCAAGGCGATCCACTACTACTGTGGCTTATGATACCACATCCTAAGCCCTCTGCACACTTTTTCTGTAATTTGGTTACAGGAATTATCCAATTATCCACAATTTACAACATTGTTGTGATAAAATATGGTGCTTGGGCATCCTCCCCAAAGACAATTTGAAGTTTTTAATTTGAGAATCTGCAAATTCACCAAATTTTGAATCGTTATTATAATTTTTATTGTATACAAAAATATGTAGGCGCTAGATAAAAAAGATTACAGACAAAACTTCACTGGGGACCAACTACAATCATGAGATCTGGGAAAGGTCATTGTTAGTTTTTATGCCATACACAAAGATTTTTACAATTATTCTAGTCAGGTGGTGCCCAATTTGGCTAGCGTGCCGTGCTTTGCAATGTTAAGGAACCATTGGCTCTATGTGGTGGTTAAACGTTGACAACCCTGAAAATTCTAACTTTCACGACCAAAATTCACTACCAAGGTTGGAATTGAAATAAATAAAGCTATAGTTACGAGCCACAAAAATGAAATAAAATAGTTGTCACATTGAGAATGGTTGATCGCACCTCTGTGCACTTATAATTGACATGAATGGCAATTCGCAGGATTGTACAAAACGTATGTTTATATTTATGCAAGCATAATGTGTTGGGTTTCCAAATTGACTACTACTGTACATTTCCTAATTTTCCAGTCTAAAACAAATTTTAAAAATCATCCAACCAAAAATGTCTCATATCCTTCTTTTCTTAAAAAAGACAGACTTTTGTGTTTAGGCTGCTTATGCATAGCCAAATGGTGCGCTGCTTGAAAATGTTGCTGCTGCTATGGATGGTTCAATGGTATTATCTCCTTTCCTTTGGTAAAGGATGGTCTAGTGCATCCTTTGCTATAGGAGATAATAAAGAAAGCTCCTTTCCTTAACATTCTAAATTCTAACCGCCCTTTCCAAGGCTGCCACTCAGATATTTCCTAACCCTAAAGGACTCCAACTGCAGCCTGGGTTCGCCCACTCACTGCCAAAAAAACCAAACAGCGAGCAGGTTGAAAGAAGTAAGAAATAAGTGTGTTAGTGAAGAACAAAAATAGATCAATTGACATGAAATGATCTACTCCATTAAGTATTTATTCATTTGCATATGAACTTGACTTGTGTAGACATTTTATGTTTAACTTTATTCTTAGTGATGGTCATTGGTGTGTTGTGAGTAGGAGTTGCAATAAGGTGGTGGCAGTTGATTGGCAGTTGGCAGTTGTTACATTGTGAGCATGTACTGTATGTCGAGGTTAGCTCAGAGCAAGTACGTTTAACCTCACATAGCTGCTAACATGGCTGTAGACTTACTATTGTTTGACCTTAACTTTTAAACATAAGAAACACAAAGCAGGCACACATAACAGTTCTGACATGTAGAGATGACATGATGGATTTCAATGGCAATAAGACAGAACTACAAGCTGTCATTCTGTATGTTTGTCTATCATTATGACAGTTTGATACTGTATACAGGTTAAAGATTCAAATATAAGAATTGTGCGGTGAGTATTTTTCTGACACTGCCATTCTAGAATTTCAACCTTTCACTTAAACTCTCCAACTCTAACCTTCCAGTGTACTTTTCTATACTTTATATTTTATATTTAATTGCACACTATCTCAGAGCTTTTTCCATCACTGTCACTGATGGGGAGTGACCCTATACTGCCCTCTCCTGACTCAGATGCTCTGTTAGCTCTCAGCTGCTTTTGTATTTTCTGGGTTTTTTCTTCATTTGTGTTTTTTCGTCAAATATTCCCCACCTCTGATTTCATGTGGGTCAGGCCAACACACACCGTTTTTGGGTTGTATCCAGAGCAGAGTTCTCTCAGGCTCTGTGTGGATTCAGCAATGACTGATAGACATCCAGCTTCCTCTGGCCTCCACATCAGCACACAGCAGCCTTTAATCCCACACAGGGCCCGATTAATTTTAAAGCCGCTTTCAGTCCTTAAGCTCACTTTCAGCACTCTGACACAAGCTATCACGCAGCCAGAAACACAGATATGCTTAAGTATGTTTTTACTTTTTTACAAACGCATTTCAGTGTTGACCTTTAAATCAAACACTACTTTGAGTCCAAATCTAAGAATCTGTTTGAGATCTTAAAACTGGTTGGCCAACCTGAAATAATTTCATCACATAAATATTCTGTTGAACAGTTGGATGTTCTCAGGAGCTCAGTGATGAAAGCAAGATCATTTACACCACTTCAGACCATTGTAAATAGGTGGATAAAGAAGGGAAAACGTTTGTGGACTGTGTGGTTCTGTAGTGTTTTATGACATTTGTGTGTATTGTTGCTGGTCGGAATCTCTGACATCTGACCTCACAGCAGCTTAGTGTAAAAACATTTTCACCTTTACAATGTCCTCTACAGCGGAGCAGCAAGCTGCTCATCACTCATCACTCAATGTGCCTCTCTGTCCAGATATCTGCTCACTATCTCTAGATTGCCATGCAGATTGACTATGGAATAATGTTCCAGAGAGAAATGACTGATTTTGCCAAGCTCTTTTTCTTCTTGACAAATTTGATATTTAACTCCAAACACGTTAGACATCAAGGATCAGAGTTGTAACACTTTGATAATGCTGCCTCTACGGGTCACTTTTTGGACTTTAGTCATAAACATGCAGTAGCATTGCAGTGGTGTGTGTTCTCATGTTTCCAAGTTGTACTAAGTCACAAGATATATTTGCAATTTTTCGCGACAAAGACATATTATTACTACCTAAAATATTTAACCAGGTAGAAACTGGTGCCGATAGTTCCAACACCAGAAGATTGCAACATGTCATCTCACATCTCTGCCAATCACAGGAACGCATAGAGACAGAGTGCATTTAAGCCCCGCCCACACCGGAGGGGAAAACAATACATCATCAATCATTGACTTTGTATTGAATGAAGGAGCCTCCTTGACAATTCCATCTGTTAGCAGCTTTTAGACATTTTTCAGTTTTTTGCTGTGTCTTGAAATGCACTACCAGCAGGGTAAAGAACCCATAACAACTTTTCTATATGCTCATGAACTGAACAAGGCTGAACAAAAGTGGATACAGACTTAATACAACATCAGTTACAATATGGAAAAACTATGCCATCCTGACACTAGCTTAAAGGGACACTGTGTAATGTTTTAAGTATTTTATTACCTCAACATCTTCATTCTTAAATAGTTCCCCATCGGTGCCAACAATCTGACAATACCTCCTAGCGGAGAATCACTTCTCTGTATTTACATAAGCGCGTCCCACTCCACGGAGGCTGCATGTCCTTCCGGACTATGAACTGCCGAGAGGGACAAACAGCACGAATATACGCGTTTTTGCTTAGTCACGTGCCTGCTTCCGTCTCCTAACCTGGGTTGGGGACACAGGGGAGATCCCTATGTATTTCCAGTTAATAACAGCAGTAACACAGAGAGCACAAGCCGTTTGGATGCTGAAAAAAAACTGACTGCAACACATACATCTAACTCACTACCTGCCCCGGTCGCCTCATCTGTCCCTCACAGGCACACCGGTCCGTTCCGCGGACTCATTCAGGAGGGAGCGCACGCCTCGGCCGGCCGCACGTTTTTTCCGCATTTTGACACTGTGTCACTTGTGTTGTATCGGAATGTGGATCATTTAGAAAGCTATGCAGTATTAGTGCCGTAGCTTGCAAATATACAGCTAACATTAGCTAGTTAACAAACCATTAGCTTGCTAACAGCCAACTTGTCCTTTCCAGTCGACATGCTGTAGAGTGCTAAAATAATCATATGATATGTTGTTGGGCAGTAGTTTTGACTAGAAACAGGTATATGTATATTGTTGCAGTTTTCCACTACGGTGGGTTTTCAGAGTATGACGCATTGCACTGCGTCGCTTAACGTACGTCACACCCTACGCTGCTCTGGTTGGTTGTTAATCTATCCAATTGAGCGAAGAGGCATTTTTTTTCCTGGTTCGGTTGAAACACGCCCCATAATCACAGCTCAATGGATCAGTTTCAGACTCACGGATTTCCAGTAAAATTATTTTGCAAGATTATGTTCACTCTATTTATTTTTCTAAAAAGGCACAGGGTACTGAATAAGAGAGTAGTTATGCCGAGTGTTGTCTAAGCTCATTTTCAATTCTGTATTTATCTCTGATCAAATTTAGTGATTTCCCACGAGGCCCCTATGATTGGCTCTTGGCCCCGCCTTTTAAAAAATCCTTGAATCGCCCCTGCATGAAAACTGAGTTGAATGAATGGCTTTCTTTGCAAATAATGCTGTATCTCTGTATATAAGAATTTAGAAAGCTACCAAACTGCTGTGGAAACAGAGGCATTCAACCTGAGACAGTCTTGCTCCTCATGCCATCTTGATTTAAGATTTGACATTGACCTGTAAGAAGAACGGGGAAGAATGTGTAGATTGTTTTCTCCTTGGTAAAAGACGTATGGTTTTTATTTCAGCAAATGGCTCATTGCACTAATGAACGCACTCTAAGCCAAAAAGGCTCGTGCGAAGCTTATCTGAACTGAAAAGCTGCAGACTCTTGAGTTCTCTGGGACACCTGCTCCAAACTGTTGCCTCACACAATATGCTGACTGAATAATCAACCATGAGAACATGAACTACAGTACCTGTTTGTATGTTTAGTTCTCGTTATACGCTCCTCTGTACACCTGGAGCTTTGTAGCCCACGCTCTCACTTTTCTCTGCCCCGTCAGCACTTGTAAGGCTGTGCCAGCATCCACTCAGCACTGCAGGCTGCCAGCAGCTCCTGAAACTTCATGTGGTGGCAAGCTGTGAATTCTGTCCACCCTCAATCTGCCAACAGACCTTTAAGTGTTCTATCAGGTGCCATAATCATATTAAACATTTCAGGATAGGGTGTAAAAAATGTAATAGTATTGACTTTGTGCAACTCAACCCCTGTTTAAACCTTAAGGTTTCAGTATGCTTCAGTCAGTCATACTATGTATTGATAAAAAGGACTATAGGCTGTAATAAATGGTCATAGTCAAAGGCAGAGTGAAGATTCTGCAGGCCTAATCTTTCACTGTCTACCTGCTCTTCCTCCTGTTTTCTCGATCCACGTTGTATCAGTATGATGAATCATACAAATAGGGATAACTTTCTTTAATTAATTAATTTTTTCATTATATACTATTAAAAATATAGCTACAGTATCCCACAAAAGTGAGTACACCCTTCACATTTCTGCAAATATTTTATTATATCTTTTCATGGGACAACACTGAAGAAATGACACTTTGATACAATGTAAAATAGTCAGTGTACAGCTTGTATAACAGTGTAAATTTACTGTCCCCTCAAAATAACTCAACACACAGCCTTTAATGTCTAAACCGCTGGCAACAAAAGTGAGAACACCCCTAAGTGAAATTGTCCAAATTGTTCCCAAGTGTCAATATTTTGTGTGGCCACCAGTACTTTCTAGCACTGCCTTAAACCCTCTTGGGCATGGAGTTCCCCAGAGCTTCACAGGTTGCCACTGGAATCTTCTTCCATGACGACATCACGGAGCTGGTGGATGTTAGAGACCTTGCGCTTCTCCACCTTCCGCTTGAGGAAGCCCCACAGATGCCCAGGGTCTAGTCTGGTAGTCTGGGGATGGGATATATTTTGTCTGTTACACTAGTGCAACCTTGTGTTAGCAGAGATCTTAGGGTGTAACGTGGTTTGTGCACACTCTGAAACACTCTGTTTAGATCACAGGTGTCAAACTGATCCAGGAAAGGGCCGAGTGGCTGCAGGTTTTTGTTCCACCCAAGCAGGAGCACAGGTGATACAATTAATCAACTGATTGAAGACAGCTGAGGTGATTAGAATGATTTGATGCAGGTGTGCTTCTTCTTGGTTGGAACAAAAACCTGCAGCCACTCGGCCCTTTACTGGATCAGTTTGACAACCCTGGTTTAGATGCTTTGACAGTTCAGCCAGATAAGGGAGACAGACTGGGATGATTTAACAGCATCTGTCCTGGTCTGAAGGCAGGGTAGGATTAAATCCACCCCCTGTACCCATTGGTCCTGAGTGCCCCTCCTTCTCACTGACAGGTTGTAGTCTGATCATCATTGATCCTTACATTGTCGTGGGTTTTGGACAAATGGAAGTTTTGACCTGATGGTGATACTATAAGAAAAGTATTGGCTATTGTTACATAATAATGTCTTGACTCCGGTATTATTAGTACTGATATGGAAAGGATTAGGATAGCCACCAGTCCTAACGGCTCATTTAAGACCCTGACTGACCCTGGTATGTCTTCCATGAATGGCTCCCTTCAGTTCCTGTCACAGCATCTCAATTAATTTGATTGACCCGAACCACTCTGAAACATCAGCTTTTTTTGTAGGTCGTTTTATAGGTCACTGTGTTTAAAGGCATTTTTATGGTACATCTCCCAACCTTCTATAAAGCATCAGACAACTACAATGAATCACTTCACCTTCACTTTACAGATTATCTGAAGGCCATTCGTGAGTTTTGCTTTGTTACTCAAACAAAATATAAGCTGTTTTTGCAAAAAATGTAGTATTTTGTTTCAAATTTGCACAGAACATTGTCCGAGATTATTTCATATTATCATATGATATCAAGGCAATCAGAGATAGCAGATTTCACCCCACAGCGCCCTCTGTTGGCCAGAGGATGTATATTCAGCGGACACACAGACAGACAGACAAACAGACAGACAGACAGATACTGCTGCCCGAAAACAATACTGTAATAATTATTTTCATGTTATTAGTTTACATGTGGTGTATTTGTCTGTCATGGTGCCTTTAATGAAGATCTGGACATATTTTATGAAGAATTGTACGTAAACGTAAGTAATTCCAAAGGGTTCAGTTTACTTTCTTGGTATTGTACGTAAAACAGAAATGACACTTCATTGCTGGGAGGTTTGATTGTAAAGAAACCTGTTGTTGCACAGGCCATCAACTGTTGCTGTCTCTCTTTTCTTGAATTCATAGACTGTTGTGGTGTTTCTGCTGTATGCAGCTTGTGCAGTCGCCCACCTTCACTACTGTGATGAAGTGGCTGTGCACAGGCCTTACAATGTTAATGTGAGCAGACAGCTCTCATATGGTCACTTTACCCTCAAGCCAATTCCTGCTTCTGGTACGAGGGGATGATGAATAGAGCAAGTGATCATGACAGGCAGACAAGATGATGCATGTTTTATCAGAGGGGTGAGAAGCCTTGTGGTCCCTGGAGTTAATGTGTCGCTATTAGCACCAAAAGAAGGCGAGACCTTAACCTTGTGACACTAGTGAGATGCTCAATGTGAAATAAGTGAGCCTGTAATTCTAACATTTTCTAATGCTCATAGTATGATGTGTTGAAAGCACTATTTCATTATATTTTTATGCACCATTCAAGTGATGAAAGCCATGTTGTGATCATGTTTAGCTGGATTGTTTTTAATAAACTCTTGTGTTCCTTGACTTAACTTGGCTTCACGGTGCAGAATTACTTCTGTTTACAATTTAATACTAGAAGGCTGTTTTCGCTTTTATCTGATGAAGAAAGAAAGTTTCTCTTCTCTTATCTTAAATATTAGTTTAATATATGAGCAGGAATTTGTGACATCAGTAACGGTTCAAAAGCCGATCGCGTCCAGTGATTTCAAGTTTCCAGAACACATACACAGAAAAGTTTTTTTCACAAGTAGAAGTCATGTTTTGTCCAGCAATTACATTTTTGATGATGATAATAACAATAATATTAATAATTAGTACAAGGTTTCCTTCCTAAACTCTCACACATTCACTTAATGTTTTGCAGGGACTTTTAATCAGTCTTAAAACATGTTTGAAGGGGTGGAGTCAGCTGTAGCTTTGGTGCTAGTTCTAGTTGGCCGTTAATTGCAGGTTTAATACCTGAACCCCACTCAAAAAATCCTGAGTCCTTCTTTCCATCGAGACAAAGTAGGTCTAGAAATGTAACTACATTACAATCTACAGCATAAAATCACTTACACCCACATTTGAGCTGAAAATATACTCAAAAGTCAAGTTTCTAAAATGGAGCATTGTTGCTCACGTTAGAATCAGCACCATTGTTCTCAAATAAATGACTTAATATTGCAGTAAAGGAACCCATGCTCTTGGCCTGTCTGATCTGAAAGACCAAACTGTATACAGGGCTGCTTTTTTGACTTGATTTTGTTCTCCATCTCTACAGCTGTTGCCATGACAACAGACGAGGCGGAAAGTCACCAGCAGCCGAGGCAGCAGGAGGAAGCCGGCCAGGAGGCCAGGCCGCCCTCACCGGAAAGGGAGCAACTCCAGCCTCGCAACCGCAACTCTGCCGGCCGCGGCCTCTCTCGCCTCTTCTCCTCCTTCCTGAAGAGGCGCTCACAGTGTGAGAGTGAGGCGGGAGAGAAGGACGGCAAGGAAGAAGAAGAAGAAGCTAAAGCCCCCATCGCTGACCCTGAACCTGAACTGAGGACCGAGGGGGAGGTGGCCCTGGATCAGCACTCAGTGAGCAGTGCTGAGGCTCAGGTAGCCTGAGATATCTATCTGTTTTTTGTTTTTTTTGTTTCTTTTTTTTTCAGTTTTCCCGTATCAGTGAAGGATTTTTAAACTGATTTTTCCATTGGCACTCTGGTGACCATCATGAGCACAAAGTGAATCCAACAATACATTTTTGTATTAATTTCAAGAGCTTTTCAAGCTTTGAATAAAGGGACATTTAAATCGGGACACAAAAATACTGGCAAGCTTGCGGTTACTCATATTAAGTATTCATTGACAATTTAAGTCATTTGTTTGCCAGTTACTCGGGTACAAATGTATACGGTCACTTGAATTATTCATTTTTTTTAGTCAAGCAAAAAAAATATATACACAAAAACCCTTCCAGCCCATTTTGTAGAGAATTTGGGACATTTTTAAGGAGATGGCAGATGCTAAATCACAGCATGGAACTGAGACACAAATGGTTTTACGAAGCAAATGCTGCATCAACGTATAGAAGTGTAGACTGCATGGTGATTAGAGTCTCTTTTTCAGGCTGTCCAGGTAGAGAAGAAAGAAGCTGAGGAGGAGGAGGAGGAGGGTGGAAAGGACAAAGAGAACGAGAAGGAGACAGGAAAGGAAGCTACCCTGGAGAAGGAGGACAAAGAGAAGGAGGAGGAGAAGGAGAAGGAGTGTGCTCCTGAAGGAGGCACTAAGGGGGAAGAGGAGGAGAAGATGACAGAGGAAGAGGCCAAAGCTCCCAGACCTCCACGCCGACCCAAAACCATGCAGATCAAAGTCACCCTGCTGGATGACACTCTCTATGAGTGTGAGTTGGATGTAAGAGCCTTTTTAATTTTTATTCTTTCATTCATTATACACACACAAAAGAAGAATACAATTTCAACTGGGTAAATGATTGGCAATTGAAAACTATTAACCCCATAAATATTATACAGATTAAAGAGAAATTGGAAGTGTAAAACCAGGTTAATGCAAGTGTATTAAGTTTAAGTTTTTATTAAGGCTGCAGCTTATATTTTTTTGGCTGATAACTTACTTACCTGTCAAAGAATTTAAAAAAAAACAGCAGTTAAAACTGTTATATAATGAAAAACAACCTACTCTTGCTAAATTGGTCATATAATATAAAATATGTAATCAATATGCAATATTAATATCAATTAAAATTGAATTGTTATGCCACTATGATACATATTGTGTTTAGTTTTGAAATTTAAACCTCCACTACTACAACTTTTCACCTTTTTCCTAACTTGGAATGCTGGTATTGACGGTAGAATTTAAACCTTTTTATCTTACCACATTAACAACGCATAGCGTCTGTCAAAAGTGGAGCTTCTGGTTCTAATATAGTGCTGAATATTTTAATGCATGAGAATGCAAGTTCACTTTATTATATTTGGTGAGTAAAATCTAAATCTGTCTATCATTTCTCTGTCAAGCCTGTAATGGTTTCACTTAGCTGTTAGCTTAGTGTTAGCTAGCTAGCTAGCTCAAAGCTTCCAGTCTACAGGAAACAAAGTCACTCAGTCTGGCAATAGGAAAGCACTTGGTTAGTTTTATTAATGAGGAATGAGGGAGTGGGTGAGAGGAAGTCAGTAGGAAACATGTCCGGGCTGCTCTTCACCCCATGAAGCACTATAATGAAAACGGTTGCAGAAATAAAGACGCAAGTGGAAAGATTCAAATGTTTGGCTTGACAGTGTCATTGGAAAAAGTAATATAGAACAAACTGAAAAATATGTCAGCGAGTGTATTATGTCGCGCATGGTGGCCTGGTATACATGCTTTGTTATTTTACAGTTTTTGGCATAGCTTTATTTTTAAAATTATAATCTTGTTTATTTTTCATTGAATATGTATTAATGCTATTGTACGGAGCGACGTAGGGGCCATCTATTTTTCTGCTTGGAAGGTGTCAACCCTAGACAGCATGGAGCTAGCTAACTAGCCCAGTTACCAGTCACCAGTGGTGAACTGTCATGGTTAGGGTTACTGTGAGCTTGCATTTGACCCATTATTGTGAACACTCTCTTTTAAAAAAACGCCTTTCTGGCCGTTATTCAACATCATAACTCAGGAGCAGAGGCATACAACTGTGAGGTGGCAATTCTAGTTTCAGAAGTTCCATTCTGAGCCTTTAATGTGTATTTATTCAGTGTCATGTTTCCTGTATGTATGTGTGTGTCAGAAACATGCGAAAGGCCAGGAGCTGTTCATTAAGGTGTGTGACCACCTCAACCTTCTGGAGAAAGACTACTATGGCCTGGTCATCTGGGAGACAGCCGGCATGAAGGTGAGCTGGATTTTAACTATCATGAGTTAGTATTCCAACAATGTATATGTATATATATGTGTCATTGATGGTTACATTAACCTGTGACTCTCAGTGCTGAAGGACTTCTTCCACTGAACAATGTTTAATGATATCAAACCTACATTTTCTTGAACAGACTTGGATGGACCTAACTAAGGAGATCCGCAGGCAGGTACAAGGTGAGAGGAACTTCCCCACAAATACACCCTCACTTCATGTTTCTAATACATGTTATCTCATTCATCACACCTTTCTTTTTTTCCTTCAAGGAGCCAACTATAATTTCACCTTCAATGTGAAATTCTATCCACCAGACCCAGCCCAGCTGTCTGAAGACATAACAAGGTACTGCATTGTTTCCAGTGATTTTGTCAACCTTACTTTATTCTATAAAAAAAGTTCAGTGTGGACAGGATTAACTTCTCCATAGTATTGATACTGAAGTCCAACCATATTTCCAACAAAGCAACACATTAAGGAGGGTAACACAGCAAGAGGGTAGCTGGTTCGATCCCAGCCTGCGGCCCTTATGTGTTGAGTTTGCATGTTCTCCCCGTGTGTGCGTGGGTTCAGTCCTAAAAACATGCAGCTTAGGTTTAATTGGTGAATCTAAATTGCCCGCAGGTGTGAGTGAGCGTGTGAATGGTTGTCTGTCTAGACCACAGGTGTCAAACTGATCCAGGAAAGGGCCGAGTGGCTGCAGGTTTTTGTTCCACCCAAGCAGGAGCACAGGTGTTACAATTAATCAACTGATTGAAGACAGCTGAGGTGATTAGAATGATTTGAAGCAGGTGTGCTTCTTCTTGGTTGGAACAAAAACCTGCAGCCACTCCGCCCTTTACTGGATCAGTTTGACACCCCTGGTCTAGACTGTGATGGCTGGCGTCCTAATGTGAGTGTGTGTAGCTTATTCCATTTCCTGGTACCGATGAACCTAAAGGGTGTTGATGATAAAGCTGAAATACAGCATATTAATGATAATAGCAGTTAATACAGGCCCAGTCACACCAGGGTGAATCCTAATGACTTTAACATATTGTTATCAAACCTTACAGTGGGTTCTGCGGACAGATTAATTTATTAAAACAATAATGAATTAAGCATGGAAGCTCTGTCCTGACCTTTGATTAGTAGTCTGCTGTACAATCATCAGTTATTATCATCCCAGAGTCCCTTACAGGTATGATCCCTGTCTGTGCATTGCAGGTACTATCTGTGTCTTCAGCTGCGGAAGGACATTGTGCAGGGTCGCCTTCCCTGTTCCTTTGTTACCCTGTCCCTGCTGGGATCTTACGCCCTGCAGTCAGAGCTGGGAGAGTACGACCCAGAGGTGCATGGCAATGAATACACTAAGGATATGAAAATGGTCCAGGGACAGACTAAGGAGCTGGAAGACAAAATGATGGAGCTGCACCGTACATACAGGTCAGAACACTGCCTCAGTGTGGTATTCATATGTATTCATATTCAAAGTTAGCTTTATTGTCAATTTCTTCACATGCACCAGACATGCAAAGGAATCGGGAAGACGTTTCTCACTATCCCGCCGTGAGATAGAGATATTCTTTATAAATCCACCAATTATATAGATTGGTAGTAAAAAGTAAAAAGGGGCAAGATCAATTCAGTTCTTGACCTGTCAGTCCTGGGATTTGAAACAGCACTCCTCCAGTTATAAGTACTATATTGTATGTTTGGCCACCCAAACGATGCTTGTTTCGGACTATTTTGCTTTGTAATTTTTCAGTTTGTTGAATTGGTGGAATTTTAACGTGGTACTTGGCCTACTGATAACAGAGGCCACACGTTAGACCTGGTAATAACCTACGGCCTATCTTCCAATATCACATCAGTTATGGACGTGGGCATGCTTGTGTCTAGCACATTTTGTTGCATTTTATCTGAATAAAAAGCGCTATAAAAATAAAGCTTGGTTGACTGATTGGTTACAAAAGAAGGCTGAAATACAGATAAATCACAGGTGAGGGAAAGAGATCCCTTCCCGTGCTCTACTGATTTATTATTGAATTTATTTCCATTTATTTTACAAACGAATTTCAGGTTGATGATTGTAACCTGCTCTAGATACCTTAAATGTAAAGGATGGCTGTTAAAATGACACCCACTGAGTATTTTTATCATAGCATCTCTACAGTCACAGTAAAATTGTTTTTTTTATGGATTCCTGTTGTGGTAGGTCAATGACTCCAGCTCAGGCAGACCTGATGTTCCTGGAGAATGCCAAGAAACTCTCCATGTACGGAGTGGACCTCCACCAGGCCAAGGTGAGCACATGCGCTACAAGAGCTTACAGTAACATCAGGTAGTCATCTTTGTTTGCCATGTTGACTTGACACTGAAGTATCCTTTATTGTTAATGTAAAACATAAACTTTACTTTGGGTGTATTGTGTGATGTGATTCAGTCCTCAAATGCTCCATGGAAACAAACAGCTTGCTAAAAAAGTAATAATAATATTCCTAATCATAATCTGATCATCACCATCATAAAATACATCATTTGTTTGCTGCTTTGTCTGTTCGATTTTTTAATGTCATCCACCAGAGAAGCAAGCATGCCTGGCCTGAAAAGCAGGAAGACATGTGACTTGTGAGGTTTTAAAGCTGAAATCAGGTCAATCTGTTTACATCAGAGCAGGGATTTAACTAAGTATGGAGGGAGGCATTTTAGAGGGAGATACTGCCCCCCTATGGATGATGGGAAGCATTACACAGAAGCTATATAACTAAACAACTGCTAAAGATGCAAATACAGCAGAGTACAACTTTACTTCTTATATGGATTATCACTGGTACATACAGTTAGCTCTACATGGACCCAAATATTTAATTAATGTCAGCAAATGCGTTTTTCCAATTATTTTCTGGTGTCACAAAAACTCATCTTATTATGAAAATTACTAGACTGAAACTAAATATTTCTGTCTAATTTGGTGAGTGTGTCAAAAGTCCCTAACAACACATTGACTATCTCAAAATAAAGTGGTCTGCTTTGCTTTTACACCACAAACACAAACACAAACACACAAAAATGCTCAATAGAGTGTCGCCCATTAGAATGCTGGTTAGTGTGGTTTTGGCTGACGTAAATCCCTAATAATCTTGCTTTTCTCTTTATGCACATCATGACTATGTCAGCGTGTTAGTTGCATGTGTCCTCTGGTCGGGTCTTTCGTCTGCTTATTGTATAAACTATATCAGGGGTGATGTAATCCAGTCAAGGGCCCCCTTTACTCTCTGTACCACATAACCACCAAGCGTATCAAACCAATTTAATCCAAAAATGATCCTGAAGGATACTGATCCTGGCTATATATAAGTAATTTATTACATAAATAATAATGAAATAAATAATGACGAATATTGGTGCTGTTGTCTGTGGCAGTGTAATTACAGCGCTCCTGTTTCCTTCCTATATTTTTTATCATACTGAACAAATATTTATTGTATACTAAAAATATTTACATTTAAATGCATATTGTGCCGCCAGCGTTGCTGCTTCTGCACTCACAATTTTAAATCTCCGGGTAGACCGGTGTGCGCAAGGCTTTATGGGTAAGTTGGACACACGGAGGATACACATATGTATCCTCGGAATTTTGGCAAAAGAAGGACTCTGCCCTACGGAGGATCCTGGAAATTGGAATCAGTGGATATCAAGACGTAGTGTCCCTCAAATGCAGCCGTTTGAGGATCCTTCCTTGACTTTGGAACGCAGCATATAACACACATAAGAGTAGTTTTTTCACAAGCACTAATCCTTTGTCAGCCACTGCCAGTTGCAAGCTAACATGTGTTATAAACAAGCTATAAGACACTCACTACACTTACATTAGTGGTGGTAATAGCAGTACTTTTCAGTGTTGGACTCGAATCTAAAAAGATACGTACAAAAGGTTTGTTCACTGAATCTTTCAGTGCTTAACAAGAACTGACTCCATCCTTCAAGGAATTGGAATCAAGAATTGTTGGAACCAATAAGCCGAATGGGGATCAGAATTGTTTCAATCTAAATTATACCCAACCATACTCGAAAGGTTTTAGATTTCTAAAGTCTGCATATCTTGATGACAGTTATTTGATAATCTTTCTGTCTCTCTGGCAGGATCTGGATGGTGTTGACATCACGCTGGGGGTTTGCTCCAGTGGTCTGATGGTTTACAAAGACAAACTGAGAATCAATCGTTTCCCCTGGCCCAAAGTCCTCAAGGTCTCATACAAACGAAGCAGCTTCTTCATCAAAATAAGACCATCTGAGGTACAAGTGTTTTCATATCAACAAATCTGAATCTGAAGTCACCCGAACCATTAATGAAAGCATACAGCTCATTTAATTAGTCATCTTTTTTAGCATGCTTTATGTTTTTTTCATTCAATAGGTGGAACAGTATGAGAGTGCAATTGGTTTCAAACTACCCAACTACAAGGCAGCCAAGAAGCTGTGGAAAGTGTGTGTAGAACATCATACCTTCTTCAGGTAGGGTATTGTATTTGTTTATGTTAATTTGTTAACAGGCTTTGCAAGGTTTAAGGTGAAGGAAATATGGGCATTTTGCAAAGTATGCTTGCTTGCTATGTGACCCAGAGTCTGATCAGAAGATCATTCTTTATGATCTGCTCCTGTAGGCTGACCTCCACTGAGATGGCCACCACTCCCAGGAAGTTCCTGGCATTGGGATCTAAGTTTCGCTACAGTGGTCGGACTCAGGCTCAGACCAGACAGGCGAGCTCTCTGATTGACAGACCAGCTCCTCTGTTCCAGCGCTCCTCCAGCAAAAGGAACTCGCGCAGCCTGGATGGAGGTATAGTCTTCCAAAGTGCTGTTTGTGTGTGAATTGGTCCCAACAGAGCTATCCAGTGTTGGCTATTAGAATGCTGGTTATGAGTACATGAGTTCACCTAATTTATACTTCACCACATCTTTCGATAAAAACATGCTTCCAGATTGACCAGACCCATCTGCTAGAGAACATAGAAATGTGCATGCAGATTTGTCTGGTTTCCATGCTATAAGAATATCACTCTCAGATGTCTCAGTCTCTCCTGGTGTATAAGTAAAATCTAGTATTGACCAAGCAAAGTTAAGAAAAAGATTGCTTCCCACTGTCATTGTTAGGAATAAACATGAGGTAGTGTCAACATTAAAGGATACATGCCTTGGTATTAGTCTCTTAAGGAACAGACAATTCTTACTGCATTACACAGGATAAAAACAGGAAAATCTTGATAAAATTGTAAATGCTGTTTCAAGCTTGCACAATTTCTTGCGTATATCCCATGCCCAATTCTTCTCGTCATATTATGATAATAATTTTCTGAAATGAATGCATATATAGTTCAAAGAGAGTCCTTCTGTAGTATAGGACCACCCTGTGTCCTATACTACTAATTGTTTCTATCCTGTTGTTCTTATTAGTCTGTAAGCCAGCAGTGACAGAATGCCGTTAAGGAGTAGATAATGAGAAAAAAGTAAGGTTGACTGGAGAGAATAATAAAGCAACTCTGCAGTCTCCTGCCAGCAGTTTACAATATGATCCCCTACCAGATTAAGTCTATTGTGCATTGCACCAGGTGTGGACTGTTGGGTTTAGACTGCCGTTGGCCACCTATTTCAGACAGAATTCTCACCATAACCTCACTACATCCTGGGCTTAGCACCACTCAATACTTCTGTGATTTGTTTAAGACATACAAATAAGCTTGGAGCATTTCTTCCACTTGTCCCCAAATGACAAAACGTGCACACCTTCCTCTGGTGCTGACACAGCACTGTAGAGATGGCTCTGGCTATGCAAGACTTCATGAATAATGCCTCATTTAATTCCCTTCCTTAAAGTTATATGTCACTTGTACCAGTTCTGAAGTGTTAGCACTAAGGCTCTTAAAAGCCTCCCTGCTCTGCCTGGATCTTTACTCTATTCTTGGCATTTACAGAAAACTCAAAACAACTGAATAAAGTTGACAGTTTATTGGAAGAATAATATCCAAATGTAATGAGCAGCTCTGGACTCTGCAGTGACCATGTCAGAGTGAAGAACATTTCCCCCTTCCTCAGTTTTTCTTCTGGATTTAGGCCAAACCGTGAATTTGACCATTTATGTTTCATCGCTGATACAACCTTTAAGAACTGAGAAATGAAAATCATATTTACTACAATGCTCAAGGAGAATGCTCCATTTGATATATTGGGCAACTGCTGTTATAAAACAGGTGCATGTATGGACGGGGTACATCAGGGGTGTCAAACCAGTATCCAGTAAAGGGCCGAGTGGCTGCAGGTTTCTGTTCCAACCAAGCAGGAGCACAGGTGATACTGATAATTAATCAACTGAGTGAAGACAGTTCAGCTGATTGAATGATTGGAATCAGGTGTGTTTCTGCCACTCTGCCCTTTCCTGGATCAGTTTGAAACCCCTGTTCTAGATGACAAAAAAACTAATTATAGTATATCCAAAAATTGGTCATAGTGTAGTTCACCCAAAAATGCCTAAAAATGCTGTTGGACCCGGGTAATAGTATAGTATATCTAAAAATATGAAACAAGAAACACTATATTATAGTGTGTCCAAAACAGGAAAAAAATGGCATACTATATTATATTTAAAAATGTCAAAAGAAAAACACCTTATTATAGGATGTCCAAATGTTGATTTTTGTAAAAAAAAAAATATCATTCTGTAAAATGCTTACAAATGCTCAAAATGTCCCTGTTATACTCTGGACATATTATGCTGTATTATGTTTTCACAAACATGGCAGGAGCACAGGTGATACTGATAATTAATCAACTGAGTGAAGACAGTTCAGGTGATTGAATGATTGGATTCAGGTGTGTTTCTTCTTGGTTGGAACAGAAACCTGCAGCCACTCGGCCCTTTACTGGATCAGTTTGACACCCCTGG
This sequence comes from Serranus cabrilla, assembly GCA_903364295.1. Classification (NCBI taxonomy): domain Eukaryota; kingdom Metazoa; phylum Chordata; class Actinopteri; order Perciformes; family Serranidae; genus Serranus; species Serranus cabrilla. Next base: position 292,326 of record CAFUXE010000981.1, read on the forward strand.
GGTACATGGTACTCATTTATCTGAAATCATATCTAATGTGTAAAATCCTGTGCTCCTTTGTTTCTTGGGTGGTCCAGAGGCAGGGTCTGATGGGTCTGCATCACCTCGGCCGCCAGGTTAGTGTTGTTTCTTTCAAAGAACCTAAATACTTTTGGGCATGTTTAAAATGTTGCAACCCCTCTATTATTTGTTCTGTGTTATTGACAAAAAGAGCATTCTTGAATAACATACATTTTGTATTTGCACATTTTAAGACCAGTTTCAAATTCTGGTCTGGAGTTTTTTTTTTGAAGGAGGGTAAAATACTGACTCAGTAATAAAGGACTGTCATCAACTCAAAGATTGAAGTTAGATAGGAAGTCATATTGTTTATATAGATAGTTAATACGATTGGTCCAAGGAAACTCTCTTTGTATTAGGAAGAAAACAGGACGGAATATTTCAGAAAGTCTTTAGCTGCTACTCTAGGGTTCTTTTTTAACCTCACTGAACATTAATACAATGACTGAAAAGGCTGAGAACACTAATGATTGGCCTTAAAGAGCAGGACGTTTTGACATTTGAATGGTTTTTGTAGCTGAAATATGCATGAGTAGTCAACCAAATAATTTACAGAAGTCAAATTATTTTGTCACCTGTTTAAAGCTTAAATTAGGCAGAAGGAGGTTAAAGCACTCCAAGCAGCACATTACAAGCCATTATAAACTCAGAAAAGGTTTGAAAAAAAAGGGGATTTGAAGATTTTTTCCAATGAAAAAAAAAAGCTTTTTTGACATATTTGTACAAAATTGTCAGTGTTGTACTGTGCTGACATGTTGTTGAAGTAGTCGTGTATACAACCCTGATTCCAAAAATGTTAAGGCTAAAATGTTGAATGGATATGCTAAATCATTTTTTACATATATGTGATTGAAAACTGTTCAAAAAAATATATATTTATTGTTTAAACTTGATTGTTTATTGTAAATATAGATTCATTCGGAATTTGATGTCTATAACACGTTCCAAATAAGATGAGACAGGGGCATTTTTACCTCTGTTTTACATCTTTTCTTCTAATTGTTATAAAATCACTCCCATTCTTGCTTGATATATGTCTTCAGTTGCTCAATAGTCCAGGGAACAAAAGTTGTGAACACTCAAAAATACTTGTTCTGAACCACATCTAGGCTGAACTTTGCATTATGACATGCTTTTGAAAATTAAAAAGCATCTCTTTCTTCACTTGTATTTACAGTTTTTTCCACACATAGATTATATCCCTGCAAGGGCCGCAGAGGTAAACATCTGTTGTAAACACACAGACTAGAAAACTAGAAAGTTCACATTTTTGGGGGGTGACGATGAGACACAGCAGAGTTTTAAAACAAAGTTAGTCTCCGAGAAAACTGCACCAATATAGAAACATTTGGGACGATTTTCTTCTTCTGTGTATTGTTGGTTGGCAAACCAGCCTGGAGGTGCTTTACCTCACTCCACTCTAATTGCAGCGTCTGCTGAATAAGTGCAAAACCTGTCTGTAAAATTTGGTATACTGGTCTGGTCGGGTGTTTTTAAGATGTTTACGCTGCTGCTTATTTCGTCAAGACACTGCCAAGCCACAGTCTGCAAGTGTTACAACAGCATGGCTTCAAAGAAAGAGTATAGGTATTAGACTGGACTGCCTGTAGTCCAGACCTGTCTCCCACTGAAAATGTGTGGCACCTTATGAAGTGCACAATACAACAACAGAGACCCCAGACGGTTGAGCAACAAAGTCAGATATGAAGCAAGAATGGAAAAGAATTATACTTTCAAAAATTCAACAATGTGTCGCCAGTTCCAATCCTTACTGAGTGTTATTAATACTTTGGTAAACAATTGTAGGCAACTGGACTAGTATTTGTCTTGGAAAACGTTTCGCCTCTTATCCAAGGGGCTTCATCAGTTCGAACGCAACAAGTCTCAACTAGCCCTCACTAGTTGTCCAACTAGTGAGGGCTAGTTGGACAAATACTAGTCCAGTTGCCTACGATTCAGATTTGCCCAGAATAGAACTATGACCTGGATGAATGACAATATTCACAGACACTTTGGTAAACAATCAAAGTTTCCCCTTTTGAATATTAGATCAGGGACCAGATTGTAATCATGATCACTGAATAATATCTTAACATCAGACAATAGCATTAAAAACACAAACAGAAAGTTTAGAGAGTGCATGCTGGAAAATGGATTTAACATACGTGCATGATGGTCAAAATGACCTTTTTGACTACAATCTTAAGAAAACATTAAGGTTTCTGAAAGCTTAAGATAACACATTGATACATGAGTTTTCTTTCGATTTTAAAGTGAGGCCATTTTCTCTCCTCTATGTCCACTCCAGCAATGGCATCCACTCCCGACAATAAATCCACTCGTCCAGTCAGTGCCCCAGTTATGTCACCAGTGTCTCCTGGGGAGGCAATTCCCTCACCGTTGTTACCCACCCTGCGTCGCTCCGACCGCCGTGATGGCTCCGCAACCAAAGGCCATCGATCCGCACACAGAAAGGCCGAGGTAAAAGCAGAAAGTCGGCCAGCTGACCACGCCAAGAGCCACAGCCCCAGACCAGAGTCGACTCCAGACATCAAGGTAGTGGACACATTCCTGTACAACATGTTTTAGATAACATCAACTTTTCACTCTGTTCATTACTGAACAAAAACAGGTTACGAGACACCAGAAATCACAGGAGGGGCCAGAGAAAAGAGGTTATTAATAAAGAAATATCACTGAAGTGATTAGGACCTGGAATTCACACAATGGAGGGATACTAATATGTCAGAGCCACTGATTCAGAGGTTATGGTTATTGTTATGGTTTCAAGGGTTTAATGCTCACTCACTTTGCCAATTGTTTTAAGTGTCAGTACTAGTTCACCAGTGTCTTGTTACTGAAGAATTGTATTTGATGTGATTTTTGCCCACCAAATTTACCAGCTCAGTGCTCTCTGTTACTTCTGAGTAACCTGGTTGAGGAGAGAAACAACTGACGAATGATAAAAAGAAAAGTACATCAGGGGTGTATCTCACAAAAGTGTGTACACCCCTCACATTTCTGCAAATATTCTATTACATCTTTTCCTGGGACAACACTGAAGAAATGACACTTTGGTACAATGTAAAGTAGTCAGTGTACAACTTGTATAACAGTGTACATTTACTGTCCCCTCAAAATAAGTCAACACACAGCCTTTAATGTCTAAACTGCTGGCAACAAAAGTGAGTACATCCCTAAGTGAAAATGTCCAAATTGTGCCCAAAGTGTCATTTATTCAGTGTTATCCCATGAAAAGATATAATAAAACATTTGCAGAAATGTGAGGGTGTACTCACTTTTGTGAGATACTGTACCTTCATGGCCCACAGCAACTGCAATTCATGCAGTGACTATCAACCAGCACCTCCCTAAGATAGAAAACACTGAGCCAGGTCTTTGACCTGATCCCAGGCCACATTGTCACATTGTAGATGACCTTTTAAGGAAGTGTTACGATGAGGTTGTGAATTCCTTTACCCGCTTGCAATTAGTTGCTTCCTACTTAGTAGGGTATATGATTCCCTGTGACTGCTGGTGAGAGTCATCCAGTGTTAATCCATCCCTACACTAGAGGACAACTGGGCAGGTCCAATTGCAGGGGTGATCCCAATTCGAGTCTCGTCTGAGCAGATTATTTGCCCAAATGATCCTTTAATTTGAGAGCTTTGCAGACATAATGTCAATGGAACGACTGAATCAGAGCCTCCACGATTTCAAATCATAAATATGAAACAAGTTCGATATTAATGACTTAAAATGCTGTAGGTTGAAAGGAGCAGCAATACAATATTGAGCATAAACCAGAAATAGCAAGCATCGCACATTTAAGGTGATGGGGACCTTTGACCTCCAAAATCTAATCAGTTCATTTTTGAGTGTAAGTGGACGTTTGTGTCACAGTTTATGTCCCTGAGATATCACAGTATCACTTTATTTGAAGGGGTGCACAAGACTGATACTTTCATAACTATAAAATGACACCTGTCATGAGCATGAATGAGTGTATATGAAGGTTTATGGCTGCGGTTTTTCAGTGTCATTTTGTAAATTATGACACTTAAATGCTAAATTGAAATTAAGACACAATGTCTTTGTCGTGACTGCTTGACATAAACCAAGACAACAATGTCTTTGTCATTTACCAAGGTTGTTTTTTTGCAGAGTTTTGCTCCTGCCAGCTGATAGAAACATTAGCTTAGAAGCTAACTGAGGTAACAGCAGCTAGTTAGCACATGGGAGATATAAGCGTTCAGGGCTTCTTGCTATTTCAACCCAAACCATGATTTTGCCTCCTGAATCTAATAAAGACGGCTTTCTGGCAGAAAGGCTAACTTTTCCCAACAGCTTACAATTAAGAGCAGTTAGCTTTTTCTTCAAGTCCAAATCCCTGTAAATCACCTTAGTATGGTATTTCTACAACATGTGCTAAGGTTTTGTTTTAGCTCTTCATGGAAACGTTTCTTGTTGCTGTTGAATGTTGTAGCCCTTGTGGTGCTTGAAATTTATCCTGATGTGTGGGCTTTGTCTGTGACGCCAGACAGTGGCCAGGAGAGAGCGAAGGCGTTCCCCCTCTGTGACCACCGCCAATGGGGAAAGAGAGAGAAAGAGCCAGGTTTGTTTGCTCAACGCATGAACAGACTAAACCAGTGTTAGAACCACTTGAAACCAGACAGAAACTAGAAATAGATGTATTTCTCCCTATTTCTCTAGTTACTTATACAGGATACAGAATACAGCAATCCGTCAGCACAAAAGAGTCATGTTATACACACATCTAATTGTTTCCATTTGCTTAAATTTCACAGTTTTAGTTGTTTTGTTATTGAGCTACCATCAATGAAACTCAACACTTTCTGCATGAATTCTCCCCACAATCAGCCTTCCATTGGTTCAAAGAGTAATCTGTCCTCTGCTAAGTATGGGTCAAATTCTACGTTATGATAAGTGTAATATAAATTTTACTGGAACAGTTAGTATCAATTGTTTATGGCCTAACAAAGGATTTCGTCAAAAACCAACAGGAAAAGGTTTTAAACGAATCCAATAAATGTTATATGTGGAGAATCTACATTTAATAATGTATAAATCAAATTAATCTGTGCCAATTTTTGCTTAGGAATATGTCCAACAATTGCCTAATACAGCCTGAAATATTAAAGGAACAGCTACCATGATATAAGCAATGTAAGCTAAATTTGTGACGGCTAACTAATTAATAGTGTCTCATGGTGGTGTCATATGCCCCAACCCTATTTCCTAGAAAGCTTCTAAAGTGAAATATCTGTGGGGGAGGGATGAGTTTCATCGACCGTGGACAAACACTGATCAAAAGAATGGCAGTACAAGTGATTTGGATTCATTAGTGAATTGAAAGATTGTTTCTCCTACAAATACTAGAGTTATGTAGCATTGGTGTACACATGATCTCACACTAGCTCATTTTTTCTACCGATATTTGTTCACGTTGAACACTTTGCCATAATTTACCATACAACATGTTACGGGCTTGTATCTGAGAGTTTACACTTTTTTCCAGTATAGTCTGGATGTTAAGTTGTATGTTCCGCTCCATAGTTTTTCACATGTGTTTATTACAAATGGTTTACTAGACTGAAACAGGAAGTAGCATACAGTAATGCTGTCTTTCCTCTATGGTGGAGCAGCATTCTCCTCAGGACAGAACAAGAACGGAGATGGTGCGAGTAAGAAAGGTTAGCATGCTCCGGTGTCAGTGTCCTCACTGACTCAGCATCCTCATTCCTTCATCAGTTAAACATGAAGAAACTTTTCATTTGTTTTTCCGTTGTTTGACAGTGCTGTTTCCCATTGCAGAGACACCAAGTGCTTTAATCTCTTGATTGCTTTATGCTCTCTGGCTGTTTGTCTTTTTGTGAAGGCTTGTATATGTCAGCTGTACAAGAACATGGACCAAGGAAAATGAACTGATCATTCCCCGCAGCTGTTTGCAAAAAACATTTTTTTTTCTTGTATAAAACATGTTTTCTTCTCCGGAATCAAACTTGCAGGTTTATTGCTTTCAGATAATTGTTTGTGAGAAGGAGGATACCTTTGGTGGTTAAACATACTCACATCTCAGGTTAAGATAATGTTTCCGCGATTAGACGTGCTTGATTTTGCAGTGGCTTTGTTTCTGTGAAGCAGTTTAAAGTTTTTAGCTACATAATCAAAATTGGGTATTGAAAACAAAACTTGAGTATTATTTTTTACTATTAAGCCAACATTTGTTATTTCTAAGATGCAGCATCGCGATGACAGCCAGCTATATATAGTAATAGTAATATTTAAATATTCTACATTGAATTCCCAGGATTCTTAAACAGCTGATATGTCTGCAGGTCAATAGCATGTATGCTCTTTATTGCACATAGATGTGTTAATTTTTTTTTTTCCATCTATGGTTATGAAAGGACTGAGCGAACAGCACATGACAAATATATGATATTAATATGTGAGAGGTTAGAAATATGATCAAAATATTTTGGCATTTTTCATAAACCCAGAACATCAATAAATATTTTTGCTGGGGAACCCTTAAAGATTTTGATTATTTGACTATATTTAGTTTTTTTCTTCCAAAAGTATCTAGAGAGCAGCACACTTTAGTGTTGACTATTAGGACCACTGAAATCACAATATTCTGAGAAAATGTACTATTATGAGAGTTAGGATGTTTTTTATCAGAGTAGACATTCTGTCAGTGTATGGGTCACATGGGGGTAGTGATAAGCCAATGGTATAGGTTTCTCCGATAAGCATTTAATAAGATTTTACGACACTGCAATGAAATTGAAACAAAAGAAAATACTAGCTTGGACATGTAATCTAATCTAAAGCATGACATTCAGTAGGACATACTTGAAATATGATATCAAACATTTAATAAAATTATGACTTTATTCTCAACACAATAGTGCTTAAACTCTTTATGTAATAGATCCATTACACATTAGTGCATAGTGAAGCATTTAGCAGCTAAAAGAGTGTTAATATACGACTTACATTCACCATGACTCCAAATGAATGTGGTTTTATTACTGTTGGGTGTGTAAAGAACCGATTTGCATAATTTGGCAGCTTTAAATGTCATGCTCTTGAGGTTTAAATTAGTTGATAGCATCAACCGTGCCAATATATTCAAAAAGTGAAAGCAGTGAAAGGGGGAATGTGTTTTTTTTCAAATATTTGAATTCCTGAAGTGACGAGCAGTCACGCAGCAACGTTCCCTGTCCTGTACACTGCACTGCAGCAGCTTTTGCATGCACAGCATGTGACTCCCACTCACATCAGCCTGGCTTCTCATACACACAGCTGCTGTGTGTCGAGCTGGTAACCTCACCTTTTCCCCTGCAGAGCTTGGAATTGCAACCCCCATAGCTCTTCTATTTGTTGTGGTTCTTCTCATTGCCATGGTTTGCGCTGCTTATTTGATTCCGTCACAAAACAAATATTTAAATGTTTTGATGAATTCTGCATTATTTCCAACCGGCTCTTCCCCTTTTTTCTGATTTTCCACAGAAAAGAGCTAAGAAACTTGAGGGTGAAACTATTTATATCAGACATAGCAATTTAATGTTGGAGGTTTGTATGATCAATCTTCAGATGTCTGTTGTGACTATTTGCTGTCACATGTTTCTGCCTGCATGGACACTGTTGAGTTTCTTTTTGCTTTGACACATCTATTTCTTTTTTCGTTTCTTGCCTTGTTTTCAGCTTAACCCTAAAGGCTTGGCATGCACTATTTTCCTCTCTGATTCTCATGCAAGTAGCTTCACTTTGCTTTGACATCGTCTGTGCCATTCATTTTTTTATTTTGTGAAATATATGATTGGGAAAGTTCTCCTTTTTAACAGTGGTAGCTGCAACAAATGATATCCTTGTCTGGACTCATAATACACTTTCTGCTGATGTTTGAGGATATGTGCCTGTTGGCAGTTAACATGTTAACATGTGGATCTGCAAGAGAAACAGATACCCTCCGTCTTTCAGCAATTTGGTTGCATTAATGACTTAAGTTAATTCACTTTAAAAATGTTGACAAAATCACTGCCCTGTCTAGTAAATGCCCTTGTCTATTAAACACCACAACACCATAAAGTTGATATCTCAAGTGTAAGCTGGAATAATCATGATGACATCGTCTGAGTTATTTTCAGAGTCATTGAAGACACTCACTAAATAGTAAACTGATCATATTTAAAATTTGTAGAGTGCCCCTTTAATTATTCAATTTCCTTGTTTTAATTGGCTGTTGATGCAAACAAACACTTCTGCTTAAGATATCAGCTCTACAGTCGGTTAGTTTTTTCCATCCTCGGACAAAATAAAACAACTTTAAACTTTACCTCAATGATAAAGTGAGAGCAAGCCTTAAAACAGTGGTTCTCAACCAGTCTGGCTTTGGGACCAACCATCACCCCGCAAAGACAAGCCACGACCCAAATCAAGGAATATTTTCAACTTCTATAATGTATTTAATGAAAAGATGGTGCAGATTGAACCTGGGATAGTACAGAATAACACAGTTTGCCAACACAACAAAAGTTAAATGATAAACCAGCAGCCTGGTGATGCTAGAGAGGAAATAATCCCTTTTACACTAAATTAGCTGCATTTAAATTAAAAAAACAACTTAGATAACACAACATACAAGTAGTTTCAAAAATACCCAAACTTCAGTTAGCAGATGGAAACAAACTGTGAGAGTGAATAGAAGGTATTAAAAAAATCCCCTTCAAAATAAAACCACAGGATTTTTTTTGCCCAGGTAAAGGTTGACCAGTTGAGAATCACTGCCTTAAAACAATCAAAGTTAATTGCAGACATTTCCCCGTTCTCCTATAGTGACTTATCATATTAAGTCACCTTGCATGAAAAAGATTTAGGAAAAATGTGGATTGGATTTTTCTCATGAAGTAGATGAGGTCCTGATCCAAGCCTTAACAAAATCCTGAATATAACCTCAAACAAAATAGTTTGAACTAAAAGCAAAATAATGTATGTTTTGTAGGACAAAGTCCTCTTTACCAATCACAAAGGAGTTTCAGCACCCCGTCTGCTGTTTTGCCATGGTGTCTATAGATCCTTTTCAGGGCAGACATTTTGACTTGACAAAGCAGGAGATGCACAGTGACTCCATTCCATAAAATGACTGAAGAAACCATGCACAAAACCAGGTCACGGGAACTGTTTCATCTACTGCAGGGGTGTCAAACTGATCCAGGAAAGGGCCGAGTGGCTGCAGGTTTTTGTTCCAACCAGGCAGGAGCACAGGTGATACAATTAATCAACTGATTGAAGACAGCTGAGGTGATTTGATTGATTGGATTCAT
>CAFUXE010000981.1:302623-350320 GCA_903364295.1 Serranus cabrilla
ATTTATTTACTTTGTAAATATAAACTCTGAATTACATAAATTCTGTTTTGATTTAACACAGCATCCCAACTTCTTTGGAATTGGGGTTGTAGATTGGTCAGGGAATTCTAAGTAAATATAGAAATATATATAGATAATTAGCCTTAGTCTCTTTCATGTAGACAATGTATTTATTGAATTTCCAGAAAACATGGTATACCATAATATACAGTGCTTAACAAATGAATTAGACCACCACCCAAAATAGTTTTTGTACACCAGTATGTAGACGCTCTTTAACTGAAATGATATTTTAAATGCTAAAATATAATTATTATTGTTCTCCATTCATTTTAAAATTTTACTGTTTAACAAACAGTAGCTTTAGTTGTTGAATGTTATGCTTTATTAATTTCTGACTTCTCAGAGAAACCCAGTGAGCTGCCTCAAATTAGGTAATGAAAAGGTGAATTCAGTTTGAAATTCCTCATTCCTGATCAAAATGGTAAAACGTTGAGAGCTCACTGAAAATGAAAGAATCCGCATTAAAGCACTTCATGATGCTGGATGGTCTCTGAGACAAACAGAGAAAGACATAAAGTGTTCTCACAGTGTGGTCAAGTCTGCTTTGGAGTCAACTGCCGAGACTGATACTTACAAAATGGTCTAAGGGAAAAGGCAGGAAACTAAAATTAACTGAAGCAGAGGTCAGACACTGCAAGATTTTAAGTGCTGGAGACAGAAGAACACCTCTGCTGATCTTCAGGCAGAGATGAATGCTTCTAGATCAGTCTGAGAAAGTCTCCAGAATGACCATAAGCAGACGACTGATGGCACAAGGCTGAAAGGGAAGAATAGCTGCTAAGAAGCCATTGTTGAGGTCTGCAAACAACCAGAAATGCCTCAGATATGCCAGGGAGCACAAACACTGAACTGTTGATGATTGGAAGAAGGTACTCTGGACGGACGAGTCCAAGTTTGAACTCTCCAGTCAGCATCGTCATGTTTATGTCCTCAGAAAAGCTGAAGAATGCTTTGATGCCAGATGCACCCACAGTGAAACACAGTGGAGATTCAATTATGGTGCAGAGTTCCATTTGTGGAAACGGCACAGGCAAATTAGTGGAAATCCACCGTATCATGAACAAGATCGTCTACCGAAACCCGTTAGTGCGTCATGGAATCCCTTCTGGACTGAATCTCACTGGTCGTGGGTTCATATACCAACAAGAAAATGAGCTTAAGCATACTTCAAAGCTGTGCAGAGACTATTTGACCAAGAAAAAGGAATCAGGAGTAGTGGAACTGATGGACTGGCCAAGTCAAAGTCCAGATCTGAATCTCACTGAACAGATTTGGGATTTAGTAGATTCAAAGATTGATCGCACAAACGTTTAATCTAAAGCTAAGTCTGTGGGAACAGCTAGAAACTATTTGGAACTCAATAACAAAAGAGACTGTGGAAAAATACATAAAAACAATGCCAGCAAGAATGCAAGCTGTCAAGGCCAAAGGAGGCCGTACAAAATATGACGTTTTGGGGTTATTATGTGTGAAAAAGGACTATTTAGTGGTTGTTATTTGCCAGATAAGCGCAATAACATTTTTTGTTTTAAACAAGCTTTTGAAAGATTTCTAAAATATTTATGTTTTCTCTTGGTCTAATAAATTTGCCAAGCACTGTACATCATTATCGATATCAGGACAGAAAGTGTTGGTCATATCGCCCAGCCCTAAACCTATTGTTTTTTTTCATTTTCCTTTCTTTCACATCTTACTCTATTTTTTTTTTTTGTACCGTATTACTATCATTGCTTCTCTTCCATCTACCTATTCTGACTTTAACATTCTTGTTGAAGGACGTGGATAAGACCCAGACTGAGATCATGCGTCACCACACGAGCATCAGTGAGCTGAAGAGGAGTTTCATGGAGTCGGTGCCGGAGCCTCGGCCCAGTGAGTGGGACAAGCGTCTGTCCACCAATTCGCCTTTCCGCACAGCGAGCATCAACGGCCAGCTGCAACCAGCGGTGAGTCCAGCAACCAGGGGGAGGAAATACACTTCAGCAGTACTGTAATCAGATTACTTTTGAGGAGACATATTTTCATCCACAGTGTCACATCATCCACATAGATTCTGTCTGTATGAAGCTTCCAAGTCATCAAAGCTGTGTTTCTTCATGTGATTAGCTATGCGAGCAGCTTCATCTCTGTGCTGGACACACAGAGCTGAAACTGGTGTCATTCTTCTTATCTGACTCTAGGTAACATGTCAAACTAGAGGACTTTTTAAAAATGTCAGAATGTGCTTTCAGTTAGTTGGTATGCCATGGAATACTGTATTGCATGAATTAAACATGTTTTTGTTTTTTTTAAATAAGTATAATTTGCTAGTTTTACTCTAAAGGGCTTAGGTGAATTCCAGAAATCCCAGGATAAAGACATGTTTGGAGAGTCCCCTAAACCAGGGGTGTCAAAGTGATACATGAAAGGATCATGTGGCTGCAGGTTTTTATTACAGTAACCTCAACTGGAAACTGTTTGCACAGTTTAAGTCATGCACACAGATTTCTAAACTGAGTCAATCTGTACACTCAATTTGATATCAATATTTGTTGATTCATATTCATATAATTCATATTTATATACATATAATTAATATTATAGATTTGGTTTGGTAATCTATGCTCACAAAACCCACTTTTTCTTTGACACAAATAAGATCCATTGGCCAAAACATCTGTTTTTTTGTTTTTTGTTTTCAGATGAATGCCTGTGCCTGGTTGCATAAAGTACATTAAGTTCCAAACTTACTAAATACTACCACTACTTACTTAAATACTACTATTTTGTACGTTTCATTTAAAATGTCTACCTTGCACAAAGCCTCGATCGTTGTTCCCTTGTCTTTAGACTAAGGCTTCACTGTAATTATTGTCAGAATACAGCTCATGTGCACTTCAGATGATGGATGTGAAGAGTAACCATGGTAGGTTACTATTCACTTCCACCATCATCCTTAACTAGCTTTTCCAAAATGAATGAATGAATGAATGAATATGGAAAGCGCAAGCACATAATTCAAAGTAAGTTAACCCAGCCCAAACAAAGATACACAAGCAGAAGATGTAACTAAAAAAAGTTATGAGAGAAATCTTGCTTTGAAAGAAACAACGAAATAAGATGAAAATAATAAATAAATATGAATCTGTGAATTTTATAAATATTTCTGTGACAACATGAAAGGAGAGAAATTTGACAGTAGTAGACAAAAACTGCTGAGTTTCAATAAAATAACATTGCCAATGTTAATATATTGGACAGAGTTATCAATGATAACTATCAATAATCTTCACGACCACTCAAAGCGCTTTTTACACTACACACTGCGCTCATTCACCCTTTCATACTGGCGACCGAGGCTACCCTACATGGTGCCACCTGCCACCATCAGGAGTTCATTCACACACGATGAACGCAGCATCGGTAGCAATTTGAGTATCTTGCCCAAGGATACTTCAACATGTAGGCTGCCATGGTCAGGGATCAAACCACCGACCTTCCAATCAGTGGGCGACCGCTCTACCAACTGATCCACAGTCGCCGCCCCTAGATAAAAAATGCAATCAAACGGATATATGCAACATGCAACCAGGTACTGACTTGCTCAATTTGTTGCAATGTAAACCATAATCGAAAATTTTAATCAGTCACAGTATCAGTTATTTGTGCAAAATAATGTATTTTTCATTATTTATATCTTGAGAGATCATGACATGTTCATTGTAGACATACAAACTCAAATACAGTGCCTTCAAAGCAGTGTTGTATGGGTTTTTTTAATTGTTTTCGGTGATGTATCTGTAAGAAAGAATGAATGCTGAGCTGTATGACTCTTTGACTCAGAAGCCACTGACAATAAGTGCATTTTAACTCAAAAGGACCAATGGCTGTCATCAAACATTCCCCCAGACCCATTTGCCCAGAGCCCCAGGAACCAGTATTTTTAAGCTGTCCTGCCCTCAGTTTACTGTGAGTCAGTAAGTAGTTTGGGATCATTTGATTCAAGAACCTCTACAACTCAATTTTTACATGGCCCAAAGTCACAAATATGCCTCGCAGGAAGTTGTTTGCTTTGTATAGTTAATTATAAGGTCTTATCAGTCTTCAGAGTCACATTTTCAATGTTAATATGAACAGATTTGAATATATATACATACGTATATACATACATATGCGTAGTATTGAATATAGATATATTGTTGTCCATGGCAGATGTCCACAATGCACTTTGTCGTCTAACTGTACACTGATCCCACTTGGTGGTGCTGTTGGCTTTCTCCATATCATTTCACTGCTTCAAGCATGACTGTAACTGCAGTCAGAATGGGACACGACACTGTTTCACAGAATGTTTTCATTTTTGCTGATGCGAAGATGGCATATGTGTATATGTGTGCAGGGGAGGATGTCCACAGTACCTGCATACAGAGTAGTTGATGGCGTGTCTGAGGTAAAGGTACTCATATCTGGTGCTTTCTGATGTAGGCTGCAGTAGATCAACACTGTCCACTGTTTCTTTATGAGCAATATAAAGAATGGCACCTGGAGGCTATGGTCATCACCAGTTTATGCTTGGCTGCAACCTTAAGGGTGCAGTATGCTTCAAACCAACTAGTTTGTATGTGCCAAAACATGTCTGATGGCAAAAAGTGTTTATACTTGTTCTGAAAGGCAACACTTTTACATTTGAATGTGTACATATTACAGCCACAGGGAGGGATGAGGTGTGATGACACACAAAAGAGGGGGACAAGGATGTGCACTTTTTAGACAGTCTATTCTCAAAGGTGTTCATGTGTTGTACTCATCTGTTCATAAAAAAAAAACACGATAATTGTGTGAACAAAGAAAGAGAGCTTTTCAGGATTGTAATCCTGTATACTTTCCTACCTCCACATACCTGTCCAACTGCTTTGTGAAGTGGATTGTCAGTTTTGGAAAAGCTACAAAATTGTTGGACAAACAAAAAAACGCATTGTAAAGGTATAGGGGGAGGAGTTTTCAGCACTGTTCAACAATTTGACAACCACTTCGTTTGAAGCATACTGGCACCTTTGCAGGTGTTCTGGATCCCACCCCTTCAACCCTAACGCCGCCCCCTTACCCTTTGCCTTTGCTCTATGAATGGCTGCTGCAAGCTTTGTCATCTCGCTTGATCTGCCAATGGATCTCTTGGCTGGGTTATACCTGATACTGTATTTGCATGACTCTTGTGCCTGATATGATCAGTAAAAGACTGAAGAACAAAAGACCACAAGAAATCAAGCTAAAGACCAATGATTAGTAGCCAGAGCACTGATCCCCCCTCCTCCTCATCTGTCTCACCCTCCAATCCTCCCTGTATCTATCCCTCCCTGGATGTCTTTATGTGTTTTTCTGTGTCTCTGTCTTGTACCTTTGCCACCTCTGTCCTCATCTTCTTTCCCTTCCCCTTTAAAGATTGGGCGTCTTTCTCCGGTCAAATCCCCTCTAACTCCATCCTCCCACCCACAACCTCCCCCATTTTTTCCTGTGCGTTCAGACAATGACACTGAAGGTCAGAGAGGATCTCAGTCCTCCGACCTGCCAGTGTTTCCCTCTGGCTCTCGACTATCTTCTACCCACAACTTAAAGACACAGTTTCTATCCCAGACATGATGTCCTGCACAATAATCACACATTAATTTTTAATACTCAAGGATCAGCCATAACAGCACTTTCTTTGCTAAAAGCCCGAGGCACAATTTTAGTAGTTTCGTATTATTGCTGATTGCTAGGGTATATGATGACACGTAAAAAAGAAAAAGAAAAAATTGTCTCCACTGCATCACCATCCGCCAGTTTAAAATTCCCAGATTCTCCCTGAGCTGTTCAATTCTTGCAGGCTAAATACAGATCTTGCCTTGTTTGCAATATCACATCCCAATCACTCTTATTGTGTGCAGTGCACAATTACCTTAAAAAAGTGTTTCAAGGCAAGCTCCTCCAGGGTTCCTGTCATCTCAGTTACCATAATATTTGACAGATTGTCGGTGCATTCTAAAACAGTGCAGATGACATATGATGGTTTTTCTGGTGTTTCTTTCTTCCTTTTGGCATTCAGAAGAACTTGCCCTGCCAAAATGGTATGCACTCACTAGCATTTTAGCTGCCAGAGAATGCCTTTCCTATTCCATGCACTATGGAGCAGATTTATGTATTAATCCTCGGTACACTCTTCTTTCCTTCAACTCCCCCCCCTCCATTCCTTTTATGCTACTGCTCAAAGATGCAGCCTGATTAGACCACCTCACCTGTCACCTTTAAAAGCTATAGAATCCTTCATTGTAACTTAGCTGGTGGTCACACTTGATTAATGATTGGGTTAGTTAATCAGTATTGGGATGTTTTAACGTAACTCAATGCTAATTTCTTGTTCGGAAATGTGTGGCTTTGTTAGTAATTCTGTATTACTACTGTAGGTAGCAGCGTAAGTGTGCTAAAGCTGTCAGCTAAATTACTACTGTAGATACGTACAGTAGATAGTAAGTTAGAAATCCAAGCGTACTAATGTTAGCTGCTTGTCTGGGAGCTAGGTATGGGTCAGATTTTCAAATAGTCACTGAATTATAAGAAATGGAATAGTTTGTGGGACTATTGTCCTGTCAGTGTGGCATGATCATTTTACCTCTATTCCACATGAGGGCAGTATAGAAGTTTTTTACAGCACTGTTAGAAGGGCGAGATGCTGCTGAGATGTTTGAAGACTATCGTACCAGACCACTGGTTCAGCAGTTACAGCAATGCAGCTGCTACATGCATTCAAATGTTCTAACTCTTCCATAGAAAATTAATCCTTCTGGCAAGCTGTATGTGTTTATGTTACCTGTCGGCAACGAAACACAGTTCCCATATAGCAACCAACTATGACAGCTAGCTACCTATCTGGCCAGTATAGCGCAGAATAGCTCTGTTAAATGCTACAGCTAATCTGTTGTATTGTATTCTTATCTAAATTATCTTCAAACATTCTTTTGTCAGTCAACACAACTAACAACCTAGTTTTAAAGGTGCATGGGTCATCTTGTAAAACCATGTCCCTCCATACCACATACCCTCAAGAGCCTCCCTTTCCTGTACTTTCCCTCCAACATCCCCTTCCTCCAGTCCCTCAACTTTCTATCTCCTCTCCTCCTTCTCCTGTCAGTTGACCATATCCCACTTGTCTATTCATTGTGATCTGTCTCTCTTGGCCTGCCACTGCTGAGCACAGCGAGGGAGGCAGACTCTTTTCGGACACAAGGTAAGAGCATGTAGTTTGTCCCCAGTGCCAATGGGACAACGGCTGTACAGACATGACTGCCTGGAAGAAGATGATGAGGACTATGATTGGGTTGATGATGATGATGAGGAGGAGGAGGAGGAAGAGGAGGAAGAACAAGCTCATGGTCACACTCTCAAGGTGGCTATCAATGAGCCAGATGAGGGGAGGAGCTTGGTTAACCCTTGTGAGCTAAACCCAGCCAGGCTCAAGCATTCCAGGATGTCTTTCTTTCTGTCAGGGCTGCTGGTGATGGCCCTGACCATGCTGTGGCTGGCTTTCATTTGAAAGCCAAATAAATGGAGAAATTCTTGAACATTTAATCCTGCAAGTTTCCCCCCGGACACTTACAGACTTCATCATTCAAGTGCTGTTTTGTCTCTTCTCCTTGAAGTCATTAGTTCTATCAGTTCTTTAGGCAGTTATCTGTTCCTACCTTGAACCTCAGTTCAGCCTAAAATGGCTGAACGCAAAAAAAACAATTTGTTGTCTTTAAAGCGAGTCTATGTAACTTTTGCAGTGGCCACTGTAGCCACAAGTGGAAGTTGACCCATGCTAAGCTCCACCCAAGCTTAGATACGGTTGTTACCCCTATCAAGGTTTTTACTATGATAATCATGGCAGATTTATCAGAGAAGTAGCACAAGATTTCTTTTTATAGAGCAGGCCTTTTTCAACGGAGCAAAATGCAAAACAGGCTTCTCAGTTTCACCTGAAACCCTAAGTTTTGCTACTTGAAATGACAACTGCCCTAAGCACATTTTATCCACCTTAGCTAGCTTACTACTTAACTTTACCTGAAGTGGCTGAGAAGGTGGATTCTGGAAAGTTTTTTTTTCTTTTCTTTTTTTTTAACCAAGACTTCATGCATTCCTACATACACAGTAGTGAATCGTGCTAAAAACATGACACTAAAGCTTCATGTCCCTAGCAACAAGTCAACAATCTAACCAGTTCAGTGGTAAGTTCAGTTTGTTGCTATTCCAGGCTATCACATTTAGTTCATACAAGTACTGTCTATAAG
Organism: Serranus cabrilla; assembly: GCA_903364295.1. Classification (NCBI taxonomy): domain Eukaryota; kingdom Metazoa; phylum Chordata; class Actinopteri; order Perciformes; family Serranidae; genus Serranus; species Serranus cabrilla. The sequence goes on from CAFUXE010000981.1 coordinate 310,969, forward strand.
GTTTGTAGCATAGAAGCCTATTACCTTGTACAGGGATATCAGTTGTTTTCACATTCTTAAAGGAAACTTTTAACAAGGAAGTCACTCTTTCCATTAGTCACCGGTGAGTGAGTCAGTTCTTTGTTGGTAAACAAATTTTAATTTGTACATGTATTGAACATCTCAAGAGGCTCTAGGGGTAAGGACTTACCAAATGTAACAACGTCTCAGGTAAAAAGCATATTTGGGGTTACTGCAGTGTCAACTTCAGTAGGACAGAGACAGACAGACTTCTTTTGCATTGGGGACCAGGTTCCAGCCATGAACAGACATTTTTCTCATGTAAACTATAACCTCACAAAATATAGTTAATGATAAATGAGGTTTTGCCACATCATTACTGTCAGAAGTTACCTAATTTGCCAGGTGCTAACATTAGTTGCTTATGTTAGATCAGACACACTCCTGACACCTTTGCTCAGGTTTTGTACCTTCGGTTTCATACTTTTCAAGTATGATCCTTTATCAACAGACATGCCATGCAGAGTTGTGGTTCCTAAGCTATAATTGGACAATTAACCTTTAGTTTAGACATTGAGCAAAAGGTCAATGACATTATGAAACATAAACATAAAAAACCTAAAAGTCAGTAATATAACTTACCAAGTAAAACTAGAACAAAATGAACATTTATTGCTTTGGACATTTTCTTTGATAGAGAACAAAGTGCTACTTACTATCTCAAAAAGTTACATCGTCTCGCTAAAAGAAATCATCAAAATAGCATGATCATCCAACCTTCATGTTTGCATTGTGAGGTAATATGAAAGCGCTGTTATTAATAACTTTAATTTCGGGCTTACATTGTACATCTTTTCTCCTGAGCATTTTTGTTTTTGATTAGCTTTCCACGACTGCAGTGCACTAAGCTGCATGATAACTATAAAATATAGTGTACTAAGATTTCACTTTAGTAAGTCAGTCGACCAAAGCTCTCGGATTTGTGAAAAGCATAGTTTGGGATATTGGACATTAAGTTGTATTACTTAGTGTGTATTGGATGCAAAGGTGTTAGCTTACACCAGAGTTCGGGAAAGTAAGCTAATAGCTTTGCATCCGCTACACTGCTGGAAAGTATTCCATTCAACTTAATGTCCAAAATCCAGAACTATCCCTTTAAGAGTCAGTTTGCAGTTTTGCCGAGAGCAGTTGAGACTGACATGTTTTAGTTGTGTGTTAATGTCGGACCAAGTATCAGCAGACAATCAGGCCAAGTGTAAGTTAAGAATCCATTAGTGGAAAAAGAAATTACTCAGGAATGCAATACAGCAATTTTGTACCTTTTCCAGTCACGTGAAAGAACAAATGTTGATTCTGACTTTATAACTAATCCATGAGTGGGCCAAGGATGTAGACACACCTATGATGTGATACTGGGATGATAATAAAACAATACCAAAAAGGATAAAGCTATGGATCAAAGCAGAGTCATTGTTTCTGTCGTCTTCCAGAGGAAAGGAACAGCCGACGAGTTCCATTTGCTTTGCCTACTGTAATTTAGTTAATTACTGAGCTATTTTAATCTTTGGTAGTTATTGATCATCTTTGGGAGTGCAGCACAATTATAACAAAACAACTGTAATTCTGACATCATTCAGTGGGTTTTGAAAGGGTTTTGTGACCTAACAGGAGAATTGTTGGTTACATGACTGTTAAAGATATTCTTTGTTTGCCTAGCTACAATATGCAACTTTTCTCTTTTGCAAAGATTTGTGACTTATCTTGTCAGCATTTATTTCTTTAAAAAAAAATTGTTTATTCAGACAGTCCAGTTTATTTAAATGAAATTATGGCTTTCAGCAGACCCCATCGCAGAAGCAGAATAAATCTGTGTAAAGCTGAGCTTTAATGATCTTTGGCATGCAAATTTGTGCTGTTGAACAAATTCATACAGTCATACAGACAGTACTGGCTTCAAGGGAACAGACCCAGGGTGTCCACAAGAATCCATCATATTTGCCCCTTCCATTGTCCACTGTTGGACTATTTGTGCAGTCTGTGTTTATTTGCAGTGGTACTGGTATTAGCTGTGTTCTGTACTGGATCAGAATGAGGCTTTTCACCTAACTCCAGTTCTTGCTGTTAATTTCCTTAAGGCTCCCTTCCTTTGCCTTTGTCTCTGTAGGTAAGAAGGTAGACTCCTTAAAACTTAGGACAAGCATGTTGTCCATTTGACTCATTCAGTTTACTTTGGATGTACTTTAACCACACCTAAAATTTGCTTTATGTTATGTGTGAACAAAGTGTAACCATGGGAAGTACTATCGATGACTAAAGAGACCTACTCCTCGTAAAATGCCAGAAGAATGTTTGGATATGGCTGTCTTGATATCTGCTGATAAGAAGCAGTGAGGTGCTGGTGTAGCTATATCTCTAGAATAAGGCCTAAAAGGACATTTCTTGGTGTTCTCTGCAGCAGTAACATTACTGGCTTTATGGTTTTGATTTTAATGCTAGTGCTACAATAAAAGAACATATTATTATTTTGCAAGTCTGATTTTCACCGGGTCTACACTGGTACATACTACCTCCAGGAAATAGCCATATGCTTGCTCTATCTTACACTGAAGAAGGATCATGCCTTCACCCATCTACTCAGCTTTTATATGGTACCAACTAACTGCCAGCCATCAGATGGAAGCATTACAGCCTGATACAGTGTTACAAACTCACAGAAGTAGTGTTTGCCATAGTTGTTTGTGCTCCCTGCTGAGATGATTCAGAACTAGAAACCAGTATGGTTGAGCGACCTGACTCAACTCGGCTGCTGATGACACAATTTCATATACACTCCACGGCCACTTTATTGGCTAGCAACATTTACCTAGTAAAGTGGCAGTTTGGTCTTCTGCTGCTGCAGCCCATCTGCTTTAAGGCTGGAAATGCTGTGCGTTCAGAGATGGTCTTCTGCATACCTTGGTTGTAACAAGTGGTTATTTGAGTTACTGTTGCCTTTCTATCATCTCGAACCATTATCTTGTCATTCTCCTCTGACCTCTGGCATCAACATGGCTTTTTTGCCTAGGGAACTGCCCCTTGCTTGATATTTTCTGTTTTTCAGACCATTCTCTAAACCCTAGAGATGGTTGTCTATGATAATCCCTGTAGATTAGCAGTTTGTGAAATACTCAGACCAGCCCGTCTGGCTCCAACAACCATGCCACGTTCAAGATTAATTAAATAACCTTTATTCTCCATTCTGAGCTTGGTTTGAACATGTCCTGAACATGACTACATGCCTAAATGCATGGAGTTGCTGCCATGTGTTTGGCTGATTAGATATTTGCATTAACAAGCAGTTGAAAAGATGTATTGTACATAGTGGAGTGACCAGTGAGTGTATATGCCCAGCTATCCAGTTTTATGGTACATGTCAAGCTGCTGCCGGCATGCCAAATGATACTGAAGACAGTGAGCAGATTAATTCCTATAGCAGACTATACTCACATTGGAGAGACATGCTGCTGCAGTTTTTCATGGCCTCTAGGTTGTTTCTTATGTCTGCTACAATTTCCCAAACATGGGATGCGTATGTGTTGGTAGATGGTGTAATTTTAAAAGTCAATTAACAACATGTACCATCAACATAATTACCACAGTATGTAAAATTGATATCATGTTCCTTTAAGGCTCACACCCTGTTATTGTGCCCTGTGGAAGGTGCACAACACAACACTTGATTTTGGTGGCACTATATAATGCATGAAAATACAAATATGATGAAACTTCAAAATACCAGTCTATTACTCGGTTTTGAACAGTTCAGTTGCCCAAGAAAGGGCAGGTGTGCCATTGCTAAATAGTTGTACGATAGTCCCCTATAGAGATGGAAGAAAGGAAATGAAGTCATTTAAAACGTGACAGCACCAGAATGATGAGATTACAGCGGCCATATGTGAGGTTAAAAGTGAACTCGGGGTACATAAAAAAGATGGCTGACAGATATTGCTTGTCAGTTGTTAACTGATTGTTCTGTTGTCTAATTTATTTATTGTTGTTGTTGCTGTAGTTTTCATGTTGTATGGTAATAAATTGCTACCCAGCTAAGTATACATATGGTACACCAGCAGTGACTGAAATTTAAAACTGTGTGATCCGTTGTATTAACAGACATAGCAGACCATAGGAGTCCCATTATGATCAATTATTTTTATTGTTTAGGTACCAATATGTTTTCAACATATTTTTATGCTATAGCAGGTGCACGTGGTGACCAAGGTATGCTCAGGGTTAGATAACTAATGCACTTGTTAAAAATTAGTAACAGACTATAGTATGTTTATAGTTTAAACTACTGGATCTCACAGAACACAAACTGCACCCAGCCACCACACCAACCTCTCCACGCTTAAGTTTGCTGAAGGACACATGACATCCTGCTCTGAATGTTGGCACTGGAAGTAAATTCTGGACTGTACTCTTTCTTTTACACATTTTTGTCACAGCTATAAGGGATGGTCTTACAACCAGGGCTGGATATAAAACCTCAATTTGATATGACCCCAATGTGTTCATGGCAACAAAAAGCAAAAGTACTCAAAAAAAAAAAATGCAGCGAATGAATGCTCAGATTTCTAATGTTGTTGCTTATTCTTTGATCAAATATTTCGTCATACTTCGCCAACTTTAGCTTCTGAAAACATGTAAAAAAAAAAAATAAATAATAATAATAATTTTTATAAAGCATAAACAAAGAATTGTTTTGGCATTAGTACCAAACCTTGGGGTATTTTTCGGGCACTGGTCTTATAAAAATTACAAAAATTACAAAATTATCCAGCCCTGCTTAAAATAAAGGCTCCCATGGAAATTATTTCACAAACCATCCTTAACTACTGATCAAGACAGGCTAATTTGGCAAGGAGCATTTTTGTAGCTATATTTCAATTGAAATTACAAAGTGTGAAAAGTTGCATATTTAGCATTAAATGTGGTCTTTGTATGTATCCAAACACAACTTTTTTGACAGTGGACGTTTGAGAAATTGAAGCCCTACAGCCCTATTAACTCCAGGGTTATGTTCCATGGGCTGAACTTTTGTTATGGTCCATTTCTTAAAATTGGCAGTACCGTATGTTGGTCCACTAAGATACATAGTGTCTTCTTAGTGGACCATGCCATCTTTAATTTAATCTCCTCCTGAAACTTCCCATGTGGGGACCAAAACAGAATTATATTTTATTTTAGAGCTGATCATTTTTGCTGTGATGTTTCGCCCACAATTTTTAAACCCAACATTTCTTTAGTCTCCAGAGAAATGTTTCAGGTTTTGTTTTAAAAGATGTATTATTATTGTATGTAATGTAACTTTGAGTGCACTGACACTACACTTTGTGTCAATTAGTTGGTTTTACTTTATTTAAAGTACTAAACTAAAAGAAATCATATATCATGCATTCTTCAGCATAATGTTCAAGCTTTATGAATGTTAATATAAGTGTTAATGTGTCTTTACTACATTTACAACACTGCTCTTTAAATATATCCATACAATTCTGTGCATGTTCAGTAAATATATTCAGCCCATTGATGGGTGTGTGCACATCTGTATGACCTGATAGGAATTCAGTGTCATATGATTTTTCAATCATTCTGAATCTGTAAGCCTGTGCTTTTCACTGTGATACTGAAGCAACATTTAAGTTGTTTTTCATTGTCTACTGATGGATTTCTCTTCTTCAGCCAATGGATTTATCCAATCATGGTAAATTGTGACTTTCCAGTATTAATTTCAATCTACAGTAACATTGTTTAAGACACTATAAAATAATAAATGCATCAAATCTGTCGTGTACATTGGAATATGTGTCATTGTGGCAGATGATAGTGTATTCCCACATTCTTACTTTCTTACTTCCTATGTCATTGATGGTGGTTTTCTACAGGGTGCGCACATCACACCACCTTGTGTGTTTGTCACCACTGTCACCCTTGTGGCATACATGTGATAAAACCTCTTCAATATCCAACTTCAACACCTACTTACACTTACTCACTCTGAAATACACAGCCTTAGAATTGTCACCAAATTCCACAAATTACTACTTCACTTTAAATGTATTTTTAATTGCGGTTCAGACACATGGTTGTAGCACATTTGGCTCTGCCCATAGACTGTAAAAATAATGGACGTAGTTGCCATTTTGGCAAAGCTGACACCACCCAAGTCCCCAGATAGGCAGAGAGCTGAAGTTAAGGCGGACTCATGGACTAAAACACGCCCACCTCGCCTGCTAGCTGAGGCTAAGGAGCTAGGCTATATGCTACTCTGATGCTATCGATGCTACGTCTGCTACACGGATGCTACATGCCCATCTGAGTTGCCGATATAGGTTGCCATCCTCATTAATTAAAGAGCTACGTGTGGACCGCTATACAAGATAATTAGTATTAACATGTAAAAATAATTATGGAATTTTACTCACGGAAAAAAATGGAACACAGACAGTTAGAACAGTCGGTCTGTTACACGGTCTGTTAGAACAATCAACAGCACAGCAAGACATTTTATCAATCCAATGTTTTTATAAAATATCCAAACGACACCACACAAAATGGATGGATCAAGTTCAATGCGTCGATTTAGCTGAGTCATTAGCTAAGCGGAGGGGCCAATCGGGCTAGAGGCAGCTAGCGGCTGCACCTGTCACTCAAAGCGGAACACCATAAATTATGCAGAATTTCAAAAAATTAAACTAGTGAGATATAAAAAAGAATTAACCCCCCTCAGAGTTGTCATGGAGGGGGACATTACTTTGGAGAGTAGAGCCATTTTATTTAACCAGGCTGTAAAGTGTTTTTATACCATGAAGTTGGACATTTTTACATGAGGGTCAATCTAATTTCTGCAGCCTGCCCCTAGCAACCAGTTGAGGAATAGCCGTTTTTGGCACTTCCGCATAGGCTTCACTGCCCCGTGCCGGAGGTTGCCACTTGGCTCTGCCACAGGGAAAATCCCTTTGAAGTGTGATTACCAGTCATGTAATAAGAGCTAAGAGAGTTAAACACAACCTAGGCCCAACCCACAGTTCTAGCCATTCAGAGAGAGGCATCAAATTGTTGAACTCACAGAACCGATAACACAATCTCACACAAACAAAGCCCCACAAAACACAAAAAAAACTCAGACACATTTCAAATAATGGTCAGGGCCATAACAACTGCTGGGGAAGAGGTGCATCATTTAGAGGAATCAGATACCAGCAAAATTAGCTTCTTCATTAACACTTCAAGTATCTGCAGGTCTAAGCTTGCAAGCGACATAAAATTTGTGTGAGGCCCGTTGGTACAGCAGTAATGCGGTCTGTTGCGGCGATGCGGTTTGTTAGTAGAGCATATGTGGCCTATGACAGAGATAAAGTCATCAACATCGGAAATGGAAGTTAAGTGATTGGATTCAGTACATCTGACCTCGAGGGTGGCTTGTGGTCAGAACATGCCACCAAGCTAGACCAGGCCAACAAAGAACCAGCGATGTGGCTGTGACTGCCCCCAGGAAGAGAGGGAACAGAGCTGGGATAAGAGCTAGGCTGGACCAGCTTGGACCTCAGGCTGTTCCACTACCCAGTCTGTTCCTGGATGATGTCCGGTTGAAGGATGGATGTAATGTGACTTTGGCTGTCCCAGGAATGGGACTGTTGTGCCCACATCTTGTAGAGTCATGGCTCCGTTGTGGCATCCCGATTCAAGCTGTTGCACTTGATGAGCAAATCTTTTTGTTGGTACGATATGAAAATGTGCAAACAGTAACCTTTTTTTTTTTTTAAATTCAACATCGTTTAGACAGCACCAAGGGTGAATTCACAAAAGGATTTTGCAGCTGCTAAATGGGCTGAGATACCGTGTAATTCTCAAAGCAAATGCTTGTGTGTTGAAACGTGCCCCTAACTGCAATGCAAAGCAAACTGTGTCTTGTTGCTACTGTGCTATTTGTTCAAAATTAAAGTAAGAAATACACATACATGTGGTACAATATAATCCTATTCACTCTTTCAACATTAGCCCTATTTACAAAGATCAGCTTTATCTGCGTTTCCAGTGGTGGTCCTTTCTCTTCTAATTGCCTTTGGAAGGTATGGATCAAAGTGTCACTCTGGCAACCCCCTCCTTACAAACACAAGCCCAAACCATGGCCCAAGATCGACACCAATTACTTCAAGCTCTATTTGACAGACATGGGCTGTCTCTACTAATATCTTTAATGCATGTGTTTTGCAAATTAAACCCTAAGAAGGACCGAAATTGCAGTTGCAAGTGATTTGCAATTCACAGTGCTATCAGCCGTTGCAATCAATCCTTTGCGTATTCGCCCCTATGTTACACTGTCTGTGCTCCAAACTGTGCAGTGTTGCTCTGTGCGATAACATTGTAGCTTGTTTCATGGCTTCTGGCTGCAGCACTCTCTGTATATATATATATATATATATTGGACCAACTTAAAAAAAAAAGTGTTGTCCCCCCATTAGTCACATATACACAAAGCCATGGAAAAATTGCATCCAGCTTGAAACTCCCCTTCTAAATTGCCACAAAGTAAGAAGATCAGATTGTGAGATTTGGGCATTTCAGTGTTTGGACTAATTAATTACATGTTTTCATAATCAAACATAATCATCAAACATGTTAGCAGGTATGGAACTGTGCAGATACAGTAGTTTGGCATTCAACTGAAATTGTGAAAGATCCTCTTCAGACATGTTCTAAGTACGCTGGGAAAAATAGACTTGGCCATTTTCAAAGGGATCTCTTGGCCTCTGACTTCAAAATATTTATATGAATATGGGGTCTTTGGGTAACATAGACTGTATATATAGACGGACGACATAACTGCTCCACACTACTGAGGCCAAACATCTTGATCATCCCCTGGTGGCAGGCTGTGGAATAGGTTATAAACATCTCTCCATCTATGTCAGTAAAGGCCTGGAGCAAAACCATAAACTCAAAGTAGAGATCAGATTTGTTCTTCTCAAAGATAGTTTTTGTAATCTGAGGACGATCTTAAAACAACGTAAAATAATAACTTCATGATTGACCGAAGTAATTGACTTGCGATTGGTCGGGTGGGTGTTTGGATGGGAACTTGATACCGCGGGCTCCAATCTTTGTCACTATTGCACAGACTGACTCTGTCTGAGCTCACCAGCGCAAGATGGCAGTAACTGTAGCCAGGTGTGGACGCATCATCCATTCTTTATACAGTCTATGATGGGTACCCATAGGTCTCCCCTTTACAGGCATGCACACATTATGATAATCTCATGGAATCCTATTTTGAAACTAGCCCTCTTGATATTTTGTGACCTCTAGGATATGGTATATGAACCTCTATGGTATTTTGGAGGGATGTTTGACCCTTTTTGTCAATTCTAGATGGAATTTGCCTACTTTAGGAACACATCCAGCAGGATAGTTTCTGGCTGGGTTTGGGTTTTTTAGGAATCTACATGTAGAATAAGACATTCTTGGTTAGGTTTAGGGGGGAAAAAAGCATAAATCATGGTTAAGGGTAAAATAGCAAGATTTCTTCCAGACAGGTTAAATTCAACCATATGTGTTTTTGTCACTGAGTTATAACCCATCTGATGGCCTGCCTCATATAAACTCTAAAAAGCTACAGATACTTTAATTTAATAATGTATGTGAGCCTTCTACTGCTCCTGCTCAGTAAAACCCAGCATAACTCAACAACTGAATATAAAGCTAGCATACTTCTTGTGTTACACTGCGAGGTAATATATGTAATGAGTGGCTAGTGACATGTGCACCCCTCTTTATCAATATGAATTCAGCATTATTCCACACAATCTGCCCAGTCCATTTCTTATTTTGCAACAGTGAATAATGACTAATGTTACAGCAGACTCTTCATATGAACATAACATGATGATAAGGCAATAGTTGAAGTCACTGTTGACGCACTTCAGCAAACAGCTGTGTGTGAAATTAATCTTTACTCATTGTATATATTTCATTTAAAGTTACAATAGTAACTTCCTGACTAATCTCTGTTGCTCTAATGTTATGCCTTCTTGAACACACACAAAATTACAGTCGTTATTTTGTCTTGATGGATCGCTCAGTGAGTTAGTTGCTGACTGTTTATCTGATTTCTCCAGTCTCCAGTGCTAAAGACCCAGACAATCACCATCTCAGACATCACCAACTCCCTGAGAGGAAGTGTGACCTACAAGGACATGCCCTTAGTTCATACTGAGACCAAGACCATCACATACGAGTCAGCACAGGTAAGGCGTATTCTGGAAATGTCTGTGTCTACTGGGCGTGTTTAAATGCACTTAAAGGGGCTGTAATAATTAGTAGCAAAACAAAGTAATTCAGAGCAAATCATCTGCATGCACATGGCTCTTAACATGGCTTAGCGGGCTACTAGCAGCTAATGGTAATGACATCACTGCAGACAGTCCTTAAAACGGCAACAGTGTGGACAGGCCTAAGAGTGAAACCTGAGGGGGAACCAGTCGGTGGCGGTTATGCTTACGCCACAATGCAGGGGTCAGGATACTTTTTCAATGATAAACACTGTATGAAAGCAGCAGTGAGGGGGACACACACACACAGGGACTGACATGCACTAACATGCACACACACCCAGACTGGCTACAAGAAGTTAGCTGTCAACCAAGAACAACTATATTAAGGTTCTGAATCATGAGTCATATGAGGCCCTTTAAGAGTCTAAATCAGGGGTGCCCAATCCTGGTCCTTGAGGGCCACTTTCCTGCATGTTTTAGCTGTCTCTCTCTTCCAACACACCTGATTCAAATGATCAGCTCATCACCACGCTCTGCAGAAGCCTGATAACGATCCTGATAATTTGAATCAGGTGTGTTGGAAGAGAGAGACAGCTAAAACATGCAGGAAAGTGGCCCTCAAGGACCAGGATTGGGCACCCCTGGTCTAAATTGTCTCATTAGATGTAATACAATTATTATTCAAGATGTGCTTGTACAAATATTCATCCGTTCACTGTAGAGAACTGCACCCAGACTCAAATTTTGGCCCATATCTAAGCTCTGCTAATTTGTTGAGACTCAGGTCATTCACTAGGCTAACACATTACACCTTTTTCACAACCATGCTAATGCTCTCTCATATTTGAGAGCTTGAAGTTGTAGTTTGAACACAAGCAGTCTTACAACAATTGAATCTGAATATAACTGACTAACAAAATCAGTTTTAAAGTTTCTTTGACATATCTTCACATTTACGTTACTTTTCAGAAATCCACATGAACCACTCTTCACATTGCCATACATTAGGTCCACCACACAGAACTGGTTTAAATTGTACAGTTCCTTTGTTAAGTTACCATTTGACTAGTGGCTGGCAATTAAAAGGCACTCTTTTAAAATATCTTTTAAGTGTGCTCACTCAACACACAAAAAAAATCATTATAAAAAAACAGCTTCACTGATCTGTTGGTCTAACACAAAAGCACCAAATCTGTCAGTTAGCATGTTCGTCACCAAGCTACTGACCTCAGGTAAGATGTTAACTACATACTTCACAATAACACTGGATGTTACTCGAGTCGAGAAAAACAAAATAGCCAGGATACCCAGGTGAGCAAACAGGAAAGAGCCCAGTGCCAAATTGGGATTGGGGAAATGTGCAATGAATCACTTGTTCAACCGATTTAGCAGTTTAGATAACTAATTCTTGAATGCCCTGCTATTATAACAGACATGTAATCTAACCAACTTGATATGCTTAATTTTGTTTGGTAACAAAATGGTTCTGATGTTCAATACCCAGCTAGAATTTCAAGTAGTATTACAATGTTTTTAATCGTTTTTGAATTACACAAATTAAAGATATGAGATATTTAAATTGATTCATTTGTGGTTCTTGTGTAACACTTAAAAGGTGTCTCTCCTACAGCCAGTGGACAACCTGGCAGAGAGGGACACAGGAGTGCTGTTGAGTGCCCAGACCATCACTTCAGAGACCATCAGCACCACCACCACCACTCAGATCACCAAGGTCCGCTCACTTCACTAACAATCTCACAAGCAGTCAATGCAGATCAATACAGTCATTTACCACCCTGCTGTGATGGATCCTTACCTATCCCTACTCAATCACTTGTGCCACTGGCATTGACCCTCCATCGCACACTATCTAAATAACTGTTGGAGAGTAAATGTCTGTCTCTTCTTCTGATAAACTTTAGAAACATGAACATGAATAGAATGCCAAAGTTTTACCGGCTTTACTTGGCAAATCTCTATTCAGAAAGAAAGAAAGAAAGAAAGAAAGTCGTGAGGCAAAATTCACTTGTGATGTTTTGTTTTGTCTGATGTTTTGTTAAATGTTTTACCAGGATCCTGAGAGAAACCACATCTCCTTTCAACTGTTTTTTTTTTAAATTGGAAAGACATTTGAACTTGAACCATGACACCATGATTGGCATAATGTTTACACACCTATACTATTAACATATCATGCATTATGTGGTTTCTGAATACCAACAAGAAAAGTTATGTCTTTCATAAAAGTGTATGATGTGTAACTGTGCATTAGTAGTTGTAGTGGTTTTTAATGTAGACAAAAAAAAAAATCCAGCAACATGTTTCAGCTTTTCAGTAACATCAATAAAATACACTCTGCATAAAACTACATTCTGCATTGTAAGTTTTCCTTAATTGTGACTCCACCATCGCTCACAGCACTGACTGGATTGGGGAGTTGGGCTGGCCTGCTCCAGTCCTCTGCCTCTTGGCATTTCATTTACATTACTTATATATCAACAAATAGATGCATACAGAAACTAAATCAGAATCTTTCAGGAATGGGGCTTGTTATTTACTCTCCATCTCAACAAAATGGTCCTGGTTATCAGCAGCACATCACTCCTATCTCTTCTTCCCCAAGTCTCTCTTCCTCCATACCAAGGTTAATATGCATCTATAATTGAAACAAGTAGTCACAAATCCCTTACTGTTTTGGACATATGCACTTTTTCCAGTTGCCATTCATAAGTCGATACTACTGATAAATAACCCAAAAACATAACAGCATTTGCATTAGCATATCTAAGGCATAAAGAACACCAATCCTGTACAAACCAAAGAGATATGTAATGCATCATATTTTAGCATTATATCTTGCCATCTAGTTTTTGTTCTCATTTAAAAGGATAAATACTCTCAGATTCTTGAGTAAGACATTCCTTTACCAATACATTTAATGTGCAGCTTGCAAGCATCCACGTCCCGATCAATACTTAGTTGTATCTTGCTTCCTTGCCAATGTGGATTACGTTGTCATTCAAAATTCAGAGGGATAATAAAGATGGATTTCATGCATTATTTTCCGAGCTAATGTTTTAGTTTATGTCATCCATCTGTTGTAGACTGTGAAAGGAGGGATCTCTGAAACACGGATTGAGAAGAGAATTGTCATCACTGGAGACACTGAAATTGATCATGACAAGGTAATGGATGTTAATGATGGGAGAGGGTAAGTGTTTTTCATGCTTCATCACGCACTAAATTATGTTGTCATAATGTTTTTTTCAGGAGGTTTGTTGAAAAGCATATGTACCAGATATGTTAAGCTGGAATTGATCGTTGGCCTAATTTGCCTCATAAAGCCAATGACTGCATGCAAGTCATTTTAATCAAACTAATTAACCCTGATCTACTTAACCAGCCTGGACTCTTGTTTTTCCTCCATTCTCCAGGCTTTAGCTCAGGCCATTAAAGAGGCAAAAGAGCAGCACCCAGACATGTCTGTTACCAAAGTGGTTGTGCACCAGGAGACGGAGATTAGCCCCGATTAAGACAAACTGATCCTTTGAAAGGTAAGTTTACACTTTCACCCACACTTTGCCATCTATTCTCTGACTCACACATGTGGGGAACAAGAAGTCACTTGCTGTTCATGCAGATAATGTGAAGATCCTATTTTATTTCAGTACAAAAGATTACTTGATAAGGCCAACAGTATAGAATGAGGAGAAAAGAGCATTAATCAGAATAATGGAGGTATAAAAGCAAAACTTAGATCTTGTGACACCATGTCCAAGTCGCCAGCCTAAAAGTTGAGCACTGTCTAACTAATTCTTTCCTAACAAAGCTATTAAAAGCTTAATAAAACCTCACCTCAACGTGACATGTTCAATAAGCATGTTATCATTTACTTGGATGACATTTTTTTCCAAGACCAAAGATACATGTGCACCATGTCAAGGCGGTGCTTCACTCCCCATACGTCTCCTTTCAGAAGGGCCCTACCAAGGTGTCAGTTGTCACCTCATGGCCCACCCAAGACTCTTGAAAGCAACTCCAATGCTTCCTCAGCTTTGCAAAAATCTACTGGATGTTCATCTGGGGTAATCATACGTTGGCCTACCCACTCACAGCCTTGACTTCTTCCAAGGTGCCTTTTGCGTGGTCATCTGCAGCCGAGGTATACTTGCAGTCGTTAAAGTCTCGTCTCGACGTCGGCCACAATCCTTTAAGTAACAGATCCAGAAAGACAGTTTGTGGTGAAGGTGGCACCTCCGTCCGCGACCAGAAGCTCTACCCTGTGGCTTCTCCTCCAGACAACTGACCCTGGACAAATGGACCTATGATATGGGCAACCGGGAACTTCTGGCTGTCAAGCTGGCCGAACAACCGTTTTTGGTATGGACTGACCACAAGAGTCCGCTAAAAGACTTAACCCCAGACATAACAGGTGGTCCCTGTTTTTCCTCCAGTTCGACTTCTCCCTTTCCTATCAGCTGGAGTCCTGCAATGTCAAATCTGATGTCCTGTCCCAACAGTTTCTGGAGAGGGAGGTCTCTGCTGCTTTTCCTGACTTCATCATCCTGTCTCGATGTCTGGTTGCGCATTTTATCTGGTAGGTGGAGGAGAGAGGGAAGGAGGCCCTGGAGGATCAGTTGGACCTAACTCATGCTCTTTTGAGCGCCTGTTCATCCCTCAGTCCAACAGGGGCTCAGTCCTGCAGCGGACCACCTTGAAAAAAGACACCCGGGAATTTGTAAATGCCTGTCCCATCTGCAACAAGCACAAGCCATCTCACAAGGCTCCCACTTGCGTCCTTTGTAGTTTATACAAAAACATGCAAAACATTGTGGTGCCAGAATTTGAAGGTAAAACTCTGAGGTACAGTTTTCTCAGGTATTCTCACCTGTAAGCTCTGTTACGGAGGTTCAGTATCAGGCACAGTCCAGGAACTGACTGTGAAATTAGCTACTTTCTTTGTGAGTCAGATGCTGAAGACAAAAGGGTTGTAAAGTTGTTCCCAGTAAATCCGTATGTTAACATCTTGCTAAAGTGTGTTTGCAAGACTCAAGTTTGTTTCATTGTGAAACAAGCTGCCTCAGCTGAATGAGGTATGTTTAATAATGACGCCCATTGGGCTTAAATGTGATCTTGTTTATGTGGTTTCAAAGGGGCCAGACTGGGAATCTGGTGCGGTTTAACGGGCTGACAGGCTGGTATGTAAACACAGCAGCCCCACTAGTTGAGGGACCAAAGCCCACAGTGCTGTCTGACAGACCAGGGGAGCATGGTAATGAGCAATTCTACCAAAGTAAAAGTATGAAAAGTAAAAGTAAGTTATTTATGAATTCCTCTGGAATTTTTGATCCCTGCCTATCATTAAGTATGATTGTTTGTACGCATGAACACATCAGCAAAATGTTGAGTTTTATAAGAGAGAAATATGTATAGATTTCACAATTTTTGTTTTTTTGGACTGTGGGAGGAAGCCAGAAAACCTGGAGAGAACCCACACAGTAGGGCTGACCCTTTTGCTTTGAGGCAAAAGTGCTAACCACTCGTGCAGTGGAGCCCAGGGGTCAACTCAGCTCAAGTTTAAATTTCAGGAATGTTCCAGGAACAAGATTTTGAACTGAAGAAACTGGATTGTGAGAGGCTTTTTGTTAGCCTGTAATAAAAAAGCACCTGAGCACAATTCGCTAGAGGATGCAATTAGTTATCTATGTCCTGACCAGAGCTCTCCACTACTGTAATCATTCAGGGAAAAGTCTATCTTGAGAAAATTTTTGATTTTTAAATATATGTTCTTGTATAAAAGGATGAGTAGGGATCTATTTATTCTGTGAGACAGCACTGAGGGCTCCAACATGCCTCTCTGTTTCACTGGCATATTCAGGCAACTTCAATGTGTTTATATCTGAGTGAAGCCTGAGAGCCTCCTCCCCCAAACCACTACATTGTTTATCTGAGTCAAAGTCCTCTATATTCCACACATTCATTACTCTGTTCTACATGCACAAACATTTCCTCTTCACCTGGGAACTGCAGGCTCGGACTGAAATGTAGATTCCCAAGATATTCTGATTAAAACATCTTAATGCTTCAGTAGAAGTTGTGACATTTCGCTGCTGGGGGCAGACTTATGCAACTTCATGTGTATAAACCCTGCCCTGCCTTGTATATAGTGTCCAGCTATAAAGTGAGAGAGGATAATAACGTTTTCATGTGCTTTATTCTCAAAATAAAAGACATAGTACAAAAAATGAACTCACAGCCATTGAGTAAACCCAGACAGCACCTCCTCCTTCTCCATATCCAGTCACCACTCTACTAATAACAACCTTTTTTTTTTTACAGAAATACTGTTTTCAATCACTAATTTCTTCCTGTCTCTTCCATATTTTTTTTCTTCATTTTAGCTGTTTTACCTCTCAACACTTTCTGAAGGCCTAATCCTTCTAATTGTGGTCGGCTTTTAATGTGACCCTCTGAGGTGTTGAATTAGTGCAGTACAGCAGTCACAAAAAAATATTAAAATATTATTTAATATAATTATGTTTTTTTTTTATTTTTATTTTTTTTATTTTTTTATTTATTTTTTTTACCAAATTAGCGATTATCAAATAAACGTTTTGTTATGTTTGAATTAGTGCTGTGGAAATATCCATACTGAATGTACTGCTATTGCTATTTGAGATTCACAATTAAAGGAATATCTATATATAATAAATATAAGATTTTATTTCAGTATTCACTATGCCTATCACTTAATTGAACCTACTGAGCTCATGTTTTAATTTCTCTGGGTGTGTCTGGTCCCCCTCCTGTCCAGACACATTTCCAGCCATCCTGGTCCTGGACAAGCTAATCACAACCATTTATCAATGATTAGGCAGGTTTGATAAGATGACTAACGGCCAGCAAAACTCCTAAAACTTGGATCTGTCATTGCCTTGCCTGCTTTCCAACTCAAAATTAGCAAACTGGTCAGCACATTTTTCCTGTTTGAAAATTGGACCAAGCACCACCAGAACTTGAATGTGTTGCTCAGCACTACGATATGCCAAATATTTTGCTGCTCTGATTGGTTGTAGGTCTATTCAGAGGCATTTGGCCCTATGCCTTTTGATAACACCCATGCAATTCGAAAATGGACAAAGGGGTGTCAAACTAATACGCATTTATGAATAAGTCTGTTGATGTCGTGCTAACCGTCATCGTCACTATGTGCAGTATTGATAGTACTGCAAATTTTGATATGCAGTGTTATATGCAGTTATATGTGACATTTGATGACAACCTGAGGAGCAGGTACAAACTTTTTATCTTCTATTTTCCATTTATTTTTTTCCTTATTATGTGTACACGTTTGATTTTGTTGGTGTTCTTGTGTGTTAAGATTTAAGGTACAGATGTTTGATTGTTAAAATCCACTAAAATATCTTTTTCCCTTCTCTTGCCATCTGTCCATATCTCTTCGTCTCAATCTACCAGTCCTTCAACCACACCTTTGTCCTCTCAGCTGCCCCCACTCTCCCCTCTTACTTGTGTCTCCATCACAACATTTTACTGCAGCACCCCCAGCCATCACACCCAACTGCACTGCCTTCGACATGAACAACCAGACCATATCAGAGGGAACAAGCTTCAATGTTGAACTTTGAACTTTAACCTCCATGATTGTGGAGTTTGGCCTGACGGAGATGGAGTCGCCAGAGAAATCCCAAGAACCCTCCCAGTATTCCCCACAATCCCCTCTTGTTCCACTAAAGATCAACCACTGGACTGATGAAAAAAAAAAACACTTTTTTAAAGAGAAAAAAACAAAAACAAAATAAAGTACAGCATTTGTGGATTTATTCCTCTTCTATTTGTCTGGAGAGTTTAAGGAAATTTTCAAGGGCATTTGGTCTTTTAATCTTGAGATTACTGGTACTTTATTTTTCTACAGCTTTTCTTACCATCAGAATTGGTTATCAGTACCTTGGGGTTCAAGTGTTTTTTAACAGTGTGTTCCAAATAGCATTAACAAAGGGATTGTGGGTGATTTTTCTTGGAAATGTACTCATTGGGACTTGATGGTCCCTCTCAAATTTGCAAGAGGTTTGGTGTCATTTCTTGTACAGTAAATATTTATTTTCCCTCTCAATGCGAAAAATATTTTTTCAATTTATGTATAAAAAAAGATTGATTTTATCAAATCAGGGGGCAATTACTGCTTTCATCTTATTTGAAGTTCTGACTTAATCATTTGTTGAGTGATCTTTACATCATTAGATTGTTTTAGTTGTTGTTGTTGCTGTTGTTATTGTTGTGCTTGTGTAACTAGAACTGGGCTTTATCAGGACCAAGGAGACAGCAGTGTACTGAAATGACCTTTACTTTATTTATTCCCACTTCTGTTTTCTTTTTGTGTTTTGTTTTAGATCTACTCAGCACAGTTCTATGTAATTTCATAATTTTGTATTGAGAGCTATCCAGTCACCAGTTTAAGTAATTTATACTGAGCATGACATCAGCATCTACAGTGTTTCTACAAATGTTTTACCTTTATACCAAATGGGCAGTGTGTACTCAACCAAACAGTTCAGATGAATATAAACTAAACTTTACAGAGGTTAATAAGAGGTAGTTTAACATCCACCTGATTGGTAGTGATGAAGTTAAAAAAGTGTAGACACCAGCACAGGATGATAGGTGAATCATAGGTCATGTCAACACCTGGACAAGGTTATCTGGTTAATGTAATTCATTGCACTCATTAATTACACCAGTTCTTAACACACAGCAAGTGAGTGAATTAGGATAATTCCCCTTTTTAACTTGGGTCTTATTTTGTCTAGTTTTGCCCATCATTTCTGTCACACCAATAAAATGATGCAACTTGATCTCACAAAATTATGTGAAATGACCACGACTTCTTAACGCTGAATTCCATACTAGTGGTACATAAAGTGTGAAAATTACGTGCATCAGCAGAGCATTCTTAAAATAAATTTAGGCTACAAAACGACTGACCATAGGTTTAGGGTACCAAAGTCCTAGTAAGGTGTTACAAAAGAAAGTTTAAAAAGTAAATAAATAACGGGAATTGCCAGAAGTGAAGCCATGGAAGTTACGTTAAAAACCTACATTACGTTAAAATAAACATGATTCACAAACTGTGAGCCATGGAAGTTATGTAAAAAGATCTTTACTTTTATTTTCACCTGTTCTCCTGGGTGAGAGTTTGCCTTCTGCTTGTTTGTCTGTTTTCATCCACCACATCAATCATTACTACTACGCCATTGAGTGATGTTGTTGAACCAGGGAATACCTGTGCCCAGCACGAAAAAGGATTCCCATTGACTTTACATTGGCATTGTTTCTGTGCTGGTGGCACGTAAGGTGTGAACATTACGTGCCACCAGCACAGAATTTGGTGTTAACAGGTCATGGTTATTTCACATAATTTTGTGAGATCAGGTTGTTTTTTGTTATATGATGACATAGGACAAGGGGTGAAGAGTCAAGAAAGACGAGCAGTTGGGCAGATTATAGAAAAGCAAACTGTTGACTGTTTATATCATCTGAAGCAATGTTACAATTTATGATGCTACAGCAACTTTTGCACAGTTGATTGCTTTTAATTGGATGGTACTGACACTTTTTTAATTATTTATCATAACAAACGTCAGTTATAATAGTGTAAACTGATTTAGTGGTTAATCACCTTAAAACTGATTTATGAATAATTTGTGCAACCAGATCCTGGTGAATGTTAAGGAATGGCAAAAATAGCAGCATAGCTAGTGATGATAGGAAAATAAATATTGTACGCAGTTTATAATTTGCTAAATAATAAATTGTGGCTACTATGTTAATGGGTTTAGTTTGTTCATGACAAGAAGAACTGCATAAAAGCATAGACCCAATCCAAACACAGCCTAAATATTTGTGTTTAAATGTAATCAGAGATTTTCATTTCAAGCATAGTATTTAAATCCAGTTTGAGAATCTCTGACATAGAGGGTGTTTTCATCTGCATAGAGTTCTTAAAAAATCATCTCTACCACTCCATATTGTTACCTATACATACTTCAAGAGAGCATTTGGCTTGAAAACATTCAAAGTGACTGTTTGAGTTCCTCCTGTGAGGTTGTTACAAATATTTTAATAGAATCTGAACCTAAATATGGAGTTATTGTTTCAAGTGCTTCCAACAAAAAAGTGTAACACAATGTTGATGATTGTTCAGGACATTGACAGCACAATTTCTAACAATGCATGTCCCTGACATACAATGATAATCTTAAAACTATTACCTCAAGCTGGTTAGTCTAATAGTGGCATATTGACTTTATGCAAACACACTACTCACACACTTGTTAACATTAAAACAATAAATAAGTCAACTAAGCCACACTGAACCTCATGCTTAGTACACACTGCCCATTCAAATCAGACCTATATTTAGTATGGCATATGTAGTTATATTTTCTCAATTTTAAAACATGATTCCTTTTTAGAACACAATATTCTGTACAGCCCAACATGTTGTAGTTCTCTCAATGTGCTGTCGTCTTTATCATGGCACTCCCTTTTCTCGTTGGAAACAAGCATTTCTAAGTTCTTTCTTAATTGTGAACCCTCACTTTTCCACCCCAGGAAGACGTAATAAAAGAGCACCATGCACAGAATAAATAAGTGTTGACATTGTTTTTGTTCTGTATCAACTAAGTGTTCCCAGTACTGGGACCTCATGTCTTAAAAGCCCCATTCATACTGCATTTCTGCAAAGTCCCACTATGGTGCTGTAAGGAGCTTCACCAACATATCACCTTGGGACATTCATACTGATACTGACACAATGGTGTAATATTGGCATCCATTCACATTGCAGTCCGGCACCACGTAACAAAGTGAGAAGAGAAGGTCTTGGTGAGTAGCAGAGCAGCGGCAGTCTAGTGTGTATGTGCCGAGGCAGTTTGTGTACGGTAAGTGCTGCGGTATCTGTACAGTAAACAGGGACGGTATTTGTATAGTTTGTGTGCAATTAGCGACGGTTGTGGTGAGTGCATTCAAAACAGGAATAACTGCTTGTCGTGCTGTTTCTCACTGTAGAGATTCTCCATACCAAAGCAACATTGTTCTGCATTTTTCCTTAACATAATTGGATTACTTTTCGACTCAAATGACAGGTGTGTTTTTGAATATGTGGTCCCCTTAATTTCTTATTACTTCACCCCACGGAGTGGGAGTGAAGTATTGTTTTGGGCGGCAGTGTCTGTCTGTGTTTCCACTGCATATACATCCTCTGGCCAACAGAGGGCGCTGTGGGGTGAAGTCTGCCATCTCTGATTGCTTTGTTACCCAAGTGTTGGTCGTACAACTAACGTACATCACGTATTTTCTGTGTTCTCAGTCTTCACATTGATCCCACCTCGAACAGTCTCACCATTTTTAACCCATCTGATACTACGTCCAAAGGCAGGTATGTCTGTGGAGACATTCAGAATGCAGACAAAACATCACAGGGGCATAAATATCACAGCTTGAAACGCAGTCTGAAAGGGCTTAAAAACTGCACAGCTTTCATACTAAAAGATGCCATACCCACAAAACTGGTCTTACGTGAAGACACCTCCACATGTATCAAACTGTTGACTTCACGTTCTGAGCACCTTTCCTTGACACATAAAAATCAACGTAAAACTGAGAGCACATGCATGAGTCATCTACTCAGCCATTGATTCTCCTGTTCATGACATGCAAATAACTGTCCGAAGGACAATGACTAAACCATGACTAAACCATGACGGATGTGTGGCACATCTGTCATCCACACAGAGCTCATGCCTGGTCAAAGAATGATTGACATTTATCAATTATTTTGTATTAATTATGACCATGATCTTTCTCTCCCCTAATTACATTTTAGTTGCCATGCAAAAATACTTAAGTATGGAGAATTGAAAGATGTTACCACTGGACCCGCTGTAATGTAGGATACACGAACGGGATAATAACATGGTGTACTTTTGATATTACTGGCCAATTCTTCTCAACACAACTCAACTAACTACAATGGGATTAGAGAAGTGTAATGGAAACAGAGGGCAGTGTGAGTGCAAGACAGGGCAGCACCTTGTTTCTGTTGGCTGCTCTAGTGCTCCCAGCTCTGGTTCTGACTGATAAAGGTCGTTTAACTACATTTCAGAACCAGACAATGGTACAACTTCATTTACTGCACATTTACAAAAACTTTAAGGGTAAAGTGTACATGTAGGCTACACCATGGAGTATTTTACCACTAGTAGTATTGTAGAACAATGTTTTGTCAATGAATCAGAAATGCTGACTCGTGGTCAACTTTGAAATCCTGATAACTGAGATTATGGTCTTGGTTACATACTTTTTTCAACTTTTGGCCATAGTTCAATTCATATTCAAACAGCTACCTGCAGCAGCAGTGGAACATTTGTGAGGTGAGGTGAGTAGGGGTGACTGCAAGACTGAGTAGGTTATCGTTTGCATGTGCTTCAATTATTCATTTTGACTCTTAAAACTCTGGATCCTCTCTCATCCTATCACTTCTCCTCTTCTGTTCCATTTTTCTCTGCTGATGCTTTCCAAACCCAGGCTCCATAATTTCCACTCGTCCTTCTGTCCTTGCTTACACTTCCACCCTCCTCTCTTGCTTTCTCTCTTGTTCTGTTTCTCCTTCCCTCTGGCTGTTGCTGTCCTGTACTGTGATTAGGATTGACATATTCCCTTGAGCTATGCTGTTTGTCTCTGATTGACCATACTTGCTGCTCTGTCCGGCAGTCACCCCTACTGTCCTGACTCAACAACTTACACCAGCCAGCACAACCAGTAGAATGCTTGCTAATCATTGCCATAAGTCAATTCTCCCCTTTTCTCAAATCATGAAATATTTTGGGTCAGTGGGGTGGTTTTATAGGTACAGCACCAGCCCTTTTGAGGCACTACCCCCATACTTGCCTAGAGTAAAAATACGATATTGATTTTTCTCATATTGTTCACATAAAGCTGCCACAGCAAGCCCACAGTAGGTGTGAGCTTGCTGTGGTGTTTTTAGGCAGCAGCAAAAGAAAATCCAACCTTCATTAAAGGTTCCCTTTGATGTTTTCCATGGTATTTTGTATATCTGTGAAGTGCTGTGTCAGTGTGGATCTACTTTTTCAGGAAGGTTTGGAGAAAACAAAGACCTTACAAACATGAACAAAATGAAGTTAGTTAGTTACTTAGTTACTTACTTACTTACTTACTTACTTACTTACTTACTTACTTACTTACTTACTTACTTAAAGATAGTATGAGAAGACTTCTTGTGATTACAGTCTATGGATCAAACAAAAGTTTTGTTCGCATGTTTACATTCAATGTTACTCAAAGTCAAACTCTAATCTAAATTCTACTATCGATATTTGGATTTAGGCTACAGCAATACATTACACTGCCATCCTCTGAACAAGTTACATTTATGCAGCTTTTTTTATTCGCTGTAAATCACTTGATGGAAATGTCCCTATTTTGCATTTTATTTAATGCAACATTTCAAAATTTCGCTTCAAAATTCTATTTGACTTTAAAGTAAATATAGTTAGTCACAGCACTATTAACTAAACCCTCTACATACAGGGCTCTGCCATCCTCTGCTATCACAGCAGGTTTTGTCAGCATACAAAACAATACTGGATTAACACTGAGCTCCGGCTTCAGCTATACGTTGCTCTCTGGGAGGAGTTCATATTGAGAGCCACTGACTCTTTTTTCCAATTGAACAGTAAAGTCCATTTTGCATTAAGCTTCTAACCCTTCT
This sequence comes from Serranus cabrilla, assembly GCA_903364295.1. Lineage (NCBI taxonomy): Eukaryota > Metazoa > Chordata > Actinopteri > Perciformes > Serranidae > Serranus > Serranus cabrilla. The sequence continues at coordinate 335,089 of CAFUXE010000981.1, forward strand.
GTGTAATCCAGACTGAAGGACAGAGTCGTTCCCGAGGCTTTAAGAACTGCACTGTGGGATAGTGCTGAAAATAGCTACCACAAGGCATGACAGGATACACTATGTGACATAATGTGTTCCAGCCAGTACAACTGCCAACAGCCTGTACAGTGTGGTAACGCTCTGTGAACATGCTTCAGTTTTCATTGAAACAGTATTATATTAATATATGATTGATTATCTGATTGATTCAGTGTAAATAAATCGTTTTACCAAGGGTTAGATAGTTAGCTGATGATCATCAGCTTTTTACTCTTAGAGCTGCTTTACAGACAAAACTGGCTAGAGCCTGCCAAACACTTTTCCTGGCTAAGAAAAGACTGAAGATGGTGAAAAAGACTAAGAGTAAGACAAACTACTGTATACCATTATGGGGCTGTTGCTATTAGCTAAATTGCCCACAGAAGACTTTTACGTTAATTACGTCCCACAACGCAGAGTAGATGTGGGAAATAACAGACTTTTCATTTGTATACTTGGAGTCAAACCTTGGATAAAAGTAAGACATTTGTCTTGAGGCTGGTACTAGAGGAAAAGGGCATATATAGGGTCTCCCAAGTTAAAACAGTTTGTTTTCATGAGATGCTGATGTTAGACAGACAGCGTGGGACGCCGAGCCATTTCTTCAGATATGAAGTCATGGTTCACTCCATCTTCTCCACAGTTGTCATTGGGAGCTCATAGATAGCAACACATGACCGTACACGTGTCAGATCTCTGCATCTCTGCACAGCAGAACCCTTGAATAAAAAACTCAAAATAGATTCTCTGTATTTTGTATGCATGAACATTGGAGTTGTTAATTTTAAAACTTGTTTTTTTCCACTTTTCCTTACCCCGACAAAAACGAAACCAGCCACATCACTGTTCTACAGCTCTTCATCTAACAGCTCTCTGTAGCCAGTGGTCCTAACTGTTCCTTTACTCCTTGCAATAATCAAAACTGGTCCATTGTGGAGAAATTAAAAAAAATACTCCCTTCAGCTCTAAGCTCTATGATAAATAAATATAATTTCCAGTGGTTGCTTCAAAATAAAAGCCATCTTGTGTTTGGTATGATTTTCATCAACTACTACCTCAATCCACCATTGATAAGACACTAGACACAGAAAATAGTTAAAGACTGAAAAAACAATCATCAATTATAAATGCTGACTAAATAGTATCTCAAAATAATTTCCTGAAAATCTTAAGGATTTCAATGCATGTGACCACAAATGGGAGGCAGGACTCCAGCATCCATTCTCAAAGTCCTGCATTTTCTATGTCAACCACCCACCCCAACAGTTCTATACCTCACGAGAGCCTCACACTTCCTGGATTGAAACAACCAGACTGCAACTATTAGTAAACAAGCAATTTAATTTAATCGTATTTGGCCAGACTAAAAGTGCATGAATGTCTCTTTTTTGATCAGTACTCTTGACTGATGTCAGCACGTTCCCAGATTATTAACTTAATTTGTGCTATTTAATTGTTGTTGATAGTGATGATGATCAAAACAATGAAAATTAAATCCCAGTAAAAACATCTTCTTCTATCACTCCTCTGCGGACACCGGCTTACATCAGGCCTCATGCATCATGTGTCATCGCTTCAGTTCTTTTTAGGCGACTTGGTTAACTTACCATTCTGGCTAATCATGATTTTTACTTTTAATTTTTTTACTTTGCCAACTGAGGTTTAGCACAGCCAAAGTGGTTAATTCTGCACCGACAGCATGCAGAAAATTGGGATTACTCCAATCCCAACATTATCACCTCTGTTCTCTCTCCCATAGCTGGCTTCAGCCCAAACCTTGCTATTGCCAGTTATATTGTTGACAGAAGTTAATGTGGTTATCATTACTTAAAATTTCTGCACACATGCTGCTAGCTTAGATTTGTTTCCATCTCCTCTGTCTCTCAGTCTACCAGCACACAGAACATAGACTCTCATTCCTGGCAACACAATCCCATTTTCCCCCGGGTGGCGAAAACTACTAAGAAAATTTAGGACAGCATTGGTTTATGTTCATTACAATAAGTGCACTTTCATTTATCTGACAATACCAAATCCAGTTTACTGCCAGATTTAGCCAACAGCCTGTTTACCGCAACATAAAACTGCAGCTGTGTGACAAGATGCTGTGACACACCTCTGGTCCTCTGCAGAGCAGTTTCTGAATACACTGAATATCTGAATACATAGTTGCTAATTGCTGTACATGTAATCTTCAACTCACTGTTTTCATTTAATTATTGCATTGCATTTTGAGTCTTTGTATGTGTGGTATGGCTAGTGTGCCCTGTGTGTGTCTGTGTGTGTCTGTGTGTCTGCCGCCTGGTGTTTTATTTCCGCTCTGCCCATTGGCAGTGCAGTGGAACAGATTGTCAGCTTTGCATCACTGCTTCAATAATGCAGCATTTGCAGTATGTATTTTTATCAGTAGCAAAAGAGAGTCTGGCACTGCAGATCCCATGATGTAAGCAAAGCCTGACATGGCACCAGTGGAGGAAGTTGATGGTTTGAACAACATGCTCAGAATTAGAGATAAAAATTGTGTGATGCGTAGATTAGCCAGTGCATACAAATTGTGCTTGGGTTCTCAGGTTTCTCCTCTTTCCTTCCATCCAGTCAACTTCATCTGCTCTGCCATCCTTTCCTCTTATCTCCTCTCCTGGCAATGATGGACTTTACTTGCCCTTCTTTAAGCAAACAATGGTTGTACTACAGCAGCCGTCTGAAGTTGAAAACTTCGACAATTTAAAAGAAAATAATTTATGCTGCGAAACATTTTTTGCTCGGTTTTCATGATGGATATTATCACAATCTTACTCATTGTGCTGGGTGGATTAGAGAAACATGATTTAAGATATTTTTAATTTTAAATGTTTTAAATCATTATGGTCTGGGCAATTCTGCCAATGGACCCTCGTAGGTTTGCTAGGTTTCTGCTCCTCTTCTTCCTCCTTTTCTTCTCCATTATGTATGTTATCTCATGCCTACTCAAGCATTGTTATGTGCAGATTGGAGACACATAACTTGAAAATACTTAAATATAAATCTTGCTATCAATATATTGGAGAGGAATGGGTATTATTTTTTAGCATATTTGAATATTGAATATTATAATGATAATAAAAGGAATAACATATTATAATTAAGGCTACAGTTGGGAAAAATCCGAAGATTGTTCTCCAGCATCCTTATAGCGTGTATTGTCGCATTCACTCTTTAGGGAGTGTGAGCTGAATCTGTAATTCAATCATCATATAACCGACGTGGCATTCCTGACAAACAGATCTGTTATATTTAGTGTTATTATGAGCTCTCCTCATGACATGAATAAATGAATAGCAATCTGTTTTCATAGTCCTCTGGGAAATTAAATGAAGTTCCCAAAGATGCAATAAATCGGCTTCCTGTTTGATGACTTCCAGCTACAGTGATGCAATAGTTTTGAGAGGTTATTAGTTAATTGCCAAGGCAAAGCTGCTTGAGGGAGACTTCGACTCTTTAATCTTTCTGCAAAACTAGTATGTGTTTTGTCTACAAAATGTCTCTGTACAATGAATTGCATCTCTGTAGAGAAAATAGATACATTTAGGAATACAACTTTGCTGTTATTACAGCACTAAGGAATGCTGAAGAAACTTAAAGAGACAGGTTGTTCAGAGCGAAAAAAAGATTCAACCAAGATTCCAAACATATGACGCCACTGATGACACTGTGATGAGGCCAAGTGGCTTGCTGAGGGGTAGAGATAAAGAGGGCTACAATTTGCGCTACAAAGATGCAACCATACGAAAACGAAGAGAGACAACATGAAGCAGGCAACTGATGCTGAAGACCAAATATTCACATTCCAAATAAAGTGCTTGCAGCGCGCTGCAAAAAGACATAACAAGCAATTTAGGAAGCATCTTCACCAAATTAACAACATACCAAAACATTCATTTGACAGCACACACAAGATTGAGTTGTCAACCCATGCATAGTTTAGAAAAGGCATTGCAAGAAGCTCCAAACACAACAGTAACTGTTTCCAGGGGATACTAATAGATGATGCACACAACCTCTTAAAAGGGTAGGTTTTAAGAGGTTAAAATGTGGAGAGCAGGTTAAAAGGATGTGCAAACTGATAAACATGTTTTTGTAAATAAAAACTTTGGTTGGATATACCCACCTGTTTAAACTGGTCCTTTTCTCACCTTTTAAAAATGTAGTGCTTGTCTCTTCATTTATCTTTTTGGGTACTTTTGTGTTACTGCTTCTATCTTTACATCTTACTCTGTGTTTTATCTTGCGACTTTGGTTGTAAATGGACTATGGCAGGGGTCGGCAACCCAAAATGTTCAAAGAGCCATATTGGACCAAAAAACAAAAAAACAAATCTGTCTGGAGCCGCAAAAATTTAAAAGCATTATACAAGCCTTAAATGAAGGCAACACAGGCTGTAAGTGTATATTAACTATATTAGCCTACTATCAAAATGACTAAATACATAATGAGAATTTATGATTAAATGTTTATTTTCCTGGAGATAATGGCTCACCACGTGACTACTCTGCTGTACGATATTTGGTACTTTAAGTTTAACTTCCATTACAATATTAATGTATTATGTTTTGTTGTCCCCCCGTGTTTGGCCTTTCAGAGGTATTCATTCGATCATTTCTTCTTGCGGCCCATCAGAGTTCACATACCTGCATAACAGCGCCATCTGTCCGATATCGATCACGTCACACGACTCATCACAGGCAATTGAGTACGCTGGATCTGAATTCATGTCCTTGATTTGCTGATTGGTGATGTCGCCTGCCACTTTGATGGCCCTTTCTTTACCGTCTTTGCGTTGAAAGGCATGTCTTTAATTTTCTGGATATTCTCGGTTTTGTTTTTGAAGTCTGAAAATAGGTGCTCTGATATTTTGATGAATGAATCCTTCATGTAATCACCATCCGTGACCGGTTTTCCACGCTTTATTATCTCTCGGGTTGCAACAAAACTTGCAGCAGTAGTGGAGTTTGGAGATGCAATCCACTTCTTAAATCTACCTTTGCGCTCCTCTAATTTCTCCAGAAGTACTGCAATCGCACCTTTTCTCTCACTCCCAACTGGGTAGTCTCTTTTTCCTTTTGGGATCTATGGCCCTTGACACATCCGCCGGTTTGTTTACAACAGCCACCTGGCTGGCACGGTGGCGGCGCCGCGCTGAAACGTGTGTCGCAGGCTAATGACGCAAGTCTTCGTTGACAAGAAATGTTGAAATTTAATATTTATTATGCACATTTTTACAGCATTGTAAAACGTTAAGAATGTTTGTCCTCCTACAGAAACCATATTAAAACAAAAAATTGTCCCCCCATCCATTTTCAAACATTTTTGATGAGGCTCCAGGGAGCCGCTAGGGGGGCGCTAAAGAGCCGCATGCGGCTCTAGAGCCGCGGGTTACCGAACCCTGGACTATGGCATCACAGTCATAGATATAGCGACTCAAAGAGCTTTTACATTGTAGATCAGCATTCACTCATATAGCAAGGTAACCACTCACAAGCACTCATATAAAAATGGGACAGCCATCAGGAGCAATTTGCTATTCAGTATCTTGCTCAAACATTCTATGACATGTAAACTGTGTTGGCCAGGGATTGAACCACTGACTTTCTGACCAATATGTGTCCTGAGGTTCTACCATCTGAGCTACAGGTGCCTTTGCTATACTGTTCATTTGCTTTTATTGTCTTTATTTGTATTGCTTATATGTTTCACTGTCTTTCAAAGTTATATTCTTGTAAAGAACTCTGTAAGGTGCTATGCTAAATAAACGTCTTGCAGAGGTAGGGTCATACAAACTGACTTCTTTTTGCAAAAGTGGCCCCTCCTGGCCATTAGATATAATGCAGATTAAAGGGTTTCCGTTAAAAACAAGTCTTGCTTAGTCTCGGGGTCTGGTTCATAATGAAGAAGAAAATGGAGCGTGAAATACCCAGAGGGTTTGGTGCATTAGCAGTGTAGGCATTGTATGGAAGAAGATGTTGTAAAGAAGGAGCTGGGCCTGGAAGGTGAATTTATTGATTTACCAGTCTGTCTGTCTGTCTTCTGACCCTCACCTACGGTGAGAGCTTTGGGTAGTGGCTGAAAGAATAAGGACTTGGAGATAAGCGGCTGAAAAGAATTGTCTCTCTATCCATAGAGTAACTGGCCTTAGAGATAGGTTGAAGAGTAGAGCAGCTGCTCCTTTGCACCAAGAGAGGCCAGTAAAGGTGGTTTAGGCATCTGTCAATAAAACTCGATACAAGTCTTCTGTGCAGCAGTCGTACAACCTTTGTGAATCTGGGTCATCCAGGGCAAAGGTCAGCTGCTATAAACCCTCCATACCACCTCTCTCCCTGCATTGTATAAAGTATTCCTTTGCCATGCATTTGATTCTGTGCTTTCAAATCATAGCATTGGCTTCCTGTCAAAGGATAGCTTTTAAAATCCTAATTCTATACTATTTAGCGCAGAGACCATTTAGTCTCTGCTCTAAATACATATCTGATTTACTTGTGGTTCACAAATCATCCAGACCACTCAGAGACAGTTTTACTGAGCATTGATCCCAGGATCAAAACTGTGCGGGGTAAAGCAACTTTTGGGATCCTGTGCTTCCTGAATACCTGAGGACAGCTGAAATTGTCACTGCTGAAGTTCGGCTGTGGGGAATTAATTCATGATGTCTGTATTTTATTTAGGTGAGCTAGTTCCAGGGTGCTGATATACTCCTACTTAGTCAGAAGGTTTTATTTACACCTGTGCTGGTTTCTGCTTTAACAAATTAAAATGTGTGCACTGGGAGTGTGAAGAGAATTGACAATTCACAGGACGGAGCCAAGACTTGTCTAAAAGCCACTTTGATTTACCTCTCCTGCACTTAACCATAAAATGATGTATCATGCGAAACAATGTCTTGTGTTGTATACCTCCAATAATTTCACAATACCAGCACTTTTGCCAGTCATATTTTTTTTTTATTTGATCATCCTTTTGCTGTGAATATTACAGATCACAAAAAAATGTTATTGAACCAACCATCAACCAAATCAGTTTCCTTCTCAGTCCATCTCTGTCCTCACACACTTCTCACAACAAAAAGTAACAGTCGGTTGGACAGGAAAGACCATATGTCAAGCCTCATTGACCATTGTTGTCAGTTGTACTCAGGGGAGCTGTGCAGTCCAGGCAATTTATTTTTGCTGTAATGAATCAAAGGCATATGTCAGTGGACTGAAATATGTCTGTGTGTAAGTGTAATCCGTAATGTGCTCTCCGGCCTCCTGGCTGTGGGACACGATGAGCCTTCTAGTTACAGCAATTTGCATCTTACGCCTTGTCAGCTTGAGTTACATAAGCCTTCCTCTAATAATCTGCTGATTCAAACATCTCCTGCTCTCCCTGCTTGTACTTAATTGGCTCTGCAAAGCCTTTTATCAACCCCCACAGCTTTTGTGCCGAATTACTCTTCATAATCATGACACGGTGTTTTCTGAGCTTCGTGATTAGCTCAAGCTCACAGGTGTTTTACGATAAAGGCTTGGGTTCACATTAATTCAGATCAAGTGCAGCTCTGCTCCCAGTGAAGATAAATCACTCATCTGATTCATTTCATGATGTAGTGTCAAGTAAGTTCTGTCTTCCATCTGTTTCTCTGAGAACCAGCTCCATTTAAAAACTAAACAGTAAAACACTCAAAAAAAGGCTTTGGAGTTTAAAAGATTAACTCAGTCTTCTGGCTCAACTGAGAGCTTTAGGGAAGACGAATGGCAATGTATTTCCTTTGGTGTTGACACACTGTCAGAGTCCTTAACAATAACTGCAGTGAGAACTCTTACTCTTCAGCTCAATTTGATTCAGTTTAGACACAAACATGCCCTGAATTTGTATAGAGTCACTTTGAAGTCACATATAATGCCATTGGTTTAGCTGGACCTCAGTTCTTGGCAATATAACTGTAGATCAACGCACACAGGGAACTCAATGGCTACTGTGACCTTGAAGACCAGGGCAAGCCCCATATTAGGGCTACACTGACCCGATTCAGTATTCATTTAACCATGAAACAACATGAAACCAAGGTACTGGTTCCTCCCTAAGATTGCTATACCTTATAAACTCTTAAGTGAATTTAGTAGGCTTTGTTGGTATCATTGGGAATAAAAAGAGTTATGTATGTAACTATGGTTCAATGAGTTCTGGATGTGCTATTGATGCGTCCATCTCATGCATGCACAGTTCAAGTATTTCTTGAAGTGTAAGTCACCTGTGACCTATGGATGACCCAAACAAATCTTTAAGTTCCAAATCTGTTCAAAGTGGATGTTTTCTCGAAATCTGACAAATCTAAGTCACAGAGAACTTTGGACTGCAGTTACATAAGTAGTCTCGTTCTATTAGATTCTTACTTACTGCCAGAGGTGGTGCTTAAGCACTGGATGACCTATACCAGGAAGTTCACAAGGATACTGACCAATTAAGAGCTTGTCAAACTTGACTATAAGCATAGGTGCACAATGAAGACCAGGTTGAAAAGGAACCCTCTTTAATTTTGCCCATGATGTAGCCATACTTCCACAAATGTTTGTCCAAACAGTCTGCATGCCTCGGTGCTTGGTTTTATACACTTGTGGCAATGGAAGTGACTGGAACACCTGATTTCAGTTATTTGGATGGGTAAGTGAATACTTTTGGCAATATAGTGTACATAGCATGAGGTGCTCACATGGACAAAAGAAGTATAAATGCCAGAGGTAATCATGAAAACCACAAAGTAATCAAACTAGAGTTACATAAATCAGATGCAACTTAACAGAATCAATGCTATTCATTCAAATCCACCCCAAACATGTCCCACGAACTGCTTTTTCATCTGACTCTCAAAAAGGGAACAAACAACAATGACTCACTATTCCTACTTCGCTAGTCTGCCTCCCCACCATGTTTCACAAATCCAAATCTCACCAAAACATTTTGGATAGTTGACAGCAAAGAGGAAACAGAATGTGACAGACGGGGATCAAGATGCTTCAACCTAATTCAACCATCTCTAACCTGATACCTCGTACTAATCATCTGACCACATTCAAATATATTCTTCAACGTATTTGAAGATTATGTAATTGAAGAGATTTTTTCCTGTAAACCTAAACAGTGGGATAAGCAGGGAAGAACCCACCAGCCTTGATGTTTCTGGGGGTGGTAGCAAAATGTTCTCCATTTGGATAATTTACTACACAGAGAAAAAGCAGTGTACAGTGCATAAAGGAGGTTGTGTGTATGTGCGTGTGGGCTTTTGATTGTGTGCATGGAAATGTGTTTGTGTGGGTGCCTTGCAGATATTCTTCTGACATTTGCCTCTAATGAAGCTGATGTTGCTTCTTTCCCTGTCTGTGTTAGCAGTGTTTTTGACTTGGGTTTGACTGTGTGTTACATAACCCTCAGCCTTCTAAACACCCCTGCTATGCTTCTCCACTTTTTTATTCGGACAAATTTTCTCATGGCAAAATCTAAATTGATGGCGTCACCTTTTAGTTTTGGCCCAGAGTCATGTTTTGTTGTTGTTTTGCCTTTTTTTACAGTTTTGGAATGAAAGAAGTCTTAATTGCTCAGATTTGTTCAGGAATACGGTAAATAGAATATTATAAATCCCAATTAAAACAGTACATTTACTGATATAGTAAATCCCCCATAAATAATCAACACATACTACTATTCACAATATACTGCAAATCAATAGACATCAGCAGGCTGGCAGCAGCTGGCCTTATATCTGCAGGATTGCCAGCTGACAAACAAGTGCTTTCCAGAAACCCCCTACACAATCTTTCAAACCAGCCAGTCAAAGCAGCTCACCTGCCCATCAAACACACAGCCATGACTTAATCCAAATGTCCACTCCTAGACTGAGCCCTCATTGACTATACATACATACCATGATGCATTCATTGTTATCACATCTTAAAAGGAGCTGACCTAGAAGGGAATGACTAAAACATCATTGTTTCATCCATATGAATTCAAGTTCTTGACCGTGTAGTCATTTTGTAACCGTTTTACGGGAGGGCACTGAGGACAGGTAGAGGGGGAAACCCCGTCCAAAAGCTTTTGTGAACAGATGGTGCTTGAGAACTTTCTTGAAGATGTTCCAGAGGGTGGGAGCTGCAACGCTGAAGGCACGAGCCCCAAAAGTTGTGAGTTTTGTGTGGGGGGATGTAAAGAAGACCTGTGTCCGATGATCTCAGATTCCGGGATGGTGTATAGGGGTGGAGGAGATCAGTGAGGTCTGGAGGGATTTGTAGGTCAGGATGAGGAGTTTATAGTCGATGCGTGATTTTACCGGGAGCGGAGCCAGTGAAGGTGGATGAGGGTGGGGGTGATGTGCTGCCAGGGCCTGGATCGGGAGAGAACTGTATTGGAGCCTGCTCAGGGATTTGGTTGGAACCCATGACAGGACTCCATTGCAGTAATAGTATAATATACATACAGTACCTTAACAGTACCTATTACATAGGTTGTTGGTTCCTATCCTAAAATACAACCTACAGGAGTGTTCACAAAATTAGTGCCCCATCTGGTGGCAGGAGATCAACATGTCAATAAGTCACATGGAATCATGTTGAACTACCACATTTTTGCTGTGGTCATGTATAATTTAGTTTTAGCTGCAACATTAACAACTAAAACTCATATTGTTGCAGCCTTTATGCTTTTATTTTGATGCAACCTGTAACATACCTTCTAAATAAGAAAATATGGAGAGCAGGATTCTTAATTTGTAATATAGCTATACAACAGAGGAAAAGAATACCCATTGAATCACAGTGATAAGCCTTCTAAACAACATTATGATCTCCAATGCAGAGTAAATTGTTAAAAATCTAGTTTAGACCCATGTGAATCAATTTTGATTACCTTGGTTTGTCTGCAATATCCTGATAGATTGCCAGGTTTGTATACATTGCATGAATTACCAAATCGTGTTTCAAAAGCAAGTCTTTTCACCTCTTCTGTATTCTTTGTAACAGCTCAGGGATACTTTTCACGACTGTAATCTCTATTCAGAATGTATGTGTTTTTTCGTGTTTAAACAAACCAATGCTTTAATTTTCTGGTGCGAACTGAATGTGCACCTACTTTACCTATCACAGACACATTTTTTTTAAACTGCAACTTAAAAGATCATACCAGTATTCTGACCCTTTTTGCACATTTTCCACACACCATGTAAAGTATTGTCTAAATCAGCGGTTCTCAACTGGTCTGGCTTTGGGACCAACCATCACCCCGTCATGACAAGACGAGACCCAAAACGAGGAAAATGTTTAACTTCTAAAATGTATTTAATGAAAAGATGGAGCAGATTGAGAGGAAAATGTTCCCTTTTACACTAAAATAGCTGCATTTTAATTAATAAACAGAATGTGCATCTTAGATAACACAACATATCTTATTTTAACAGACTCGACAGCTTTCATGCAACGCTCAGTTGGCAGACGAAAACAAACTGTGACACAAAATGACCAAAAAGGCGCAAGATTTCCAAAAATTAGAGAAATTAGAGAAATTCCAGAAATTCCTTAAAAAAAAGACACAAAATTACCAAAAAATGACACAAAATTATTAAAAAGACACAAAATGATCAGAAAAAGATGTTAAATGACAGAAAAAGGCACAAAAACCCTAAAAAAAAAGACACAAAATTACCAAAAAAGACATGAAAACAAACAGAGTGAACAGACAGCATAAAAAAAATCCCCTTCAAAATAAAACCACAGGATTTTTTTGCCCAGGTAAACACCCACGACCCACTGAAAACGGGTCCGCGACCCACTTTTGGGTCCCAACCCACCAGTTGAGAATCACTGGTCTAAATTATTGCTGACCATTTCCCTTAGCAAACAATTTTTTAAAAATGTGTTTTTCATACCGTTCAGCCAGCTACAGTATTCCGTTCTTTTCTCGATGGTATGACAGCTAACGGACTTTTTCTGACTAAATCTGCTTGTATAGGGAATTATTCACTTTTATTTTAGTATTCTGGCATAATAATGAAAAACCTACTCATCAGATTAATTTATAATTATTTAGCTTGCACTAATAACATCATTTTGAGAGATTATGTGCTATGTAAGGAAGAGAAAACAATCACAAATCTGAAACACTGTGGTATGCTCTGAAAATCCATAATGAATTATATTTTGTTGTATAAAGACTTAAAGGTGTAAAATGCTGGTATGACCATAATAGGAACAGAATCTGTACAGTTTGATTTTAAACTGTTTATAAATTTACTTAGTTAGTAAATATTTTATATTAGAGGACATAAATTGCAGTGGATTTACTTGCCTAGCTCTCTTTGTCTTTGATATAACATCTGTAGGACCACAGAAAATTCTCAGTGGTATGTAACATTCTATCTTCCCTAATGTCAACTGTACACTGCATAATACAGTTGTCTTCTCGGCATAGCTGCACTCTGGCTAAGAAATTCTGTCTGAGCCCAGAGTGGTGCTATGAGACCGCATGAAAAATTAAATGTGGCAGTGTAAACAGCCTGAGGCAAGAGAACATACCAATCTCTGAGTGTGAGGACTGCATGGGTGAGCTAAGTCGTGATCCCAGAACAATGTAGACATGCACACGAATATGCACAGATATGTATACATATATATTCAAAGCACATGTGCGGAAGGTTAGTTTTAATAGAGAAACGTGTGAAATGCCACATGAAAATTAACTGTACTGTAAACACAAAGGGAATGGCAATTTAATACAAATGTGAAACAAATATATAAATACATAATTATTCATTAATAAATAATAATAATAAATGTTCTGACCTGAAGGATCATCAAAAGCAACTAACAGAAGGTTAGCTAGCTAGACACACTGATCGGGTCCCAGTTAGCTGGTGCTAAGAGGCAGTTGCCTATTAATGCTACAGTCTGCTCCTGATGTTTTTCCCGCTAACTCAAAATGCATTTTACCAGTGTTTATGTAGGTAGATGCGAGCTGGGTGTGTGATGCATGTCATGGCAGGTCCCATGGAAGTGCTGTGTTGAGAGTGGTAAAGTAAAGGTAAAGTAGTTTAGATAAGTGGTTTTATTGAAAGGCACGTTTTGAACGGGCAGTGTGCTATTTCAACATGCTAATACAAGACATCCTGCTGTTGTTCAGTAGCTTTCTCCTCCTGTTCTGGGCCTGATTTGGGATCAACCATGTATATTCTTACTACATGTCATTCTGTTAGCAGTACTTGTCCAGTCGTGGTTAAATGTCATGTTACTGCAGTTCTGCGTAGCCGACTCCTCCGGGACCCAAGAGAGCAGGCAGCCAATCAGAGCAGCGCCCCATTAACATAGCCTCCCCGTTCACTCAAAACGGTGAATAGTAAATGAGGCAGAATCTGCTGGGATGCAGAGGGCTCCCAGGCTGGATGTGTGTGTTTTTTAGAAAAGACTTCTTAACCTTGATTTTAAGACCCATTTGACATGTTTTAATTAGTTAAAACTAGCATTATAGGGGACTTTTAAAAAGCATAATATCAAGTTATAACGAAGCTTTAACTGCCTGATGTGTAAAGTTGGGTGATCATTTTGAATATATATTTCCCCTCGCTAACCAAACAAGTTAGCTAGCATTAGCTGTGCATAAATGGTGTATAACAGGGCTAATGGGCATATCGACATACTTGCCAATTAACCCAGCCTGTAGGAGAAAAGAACCCTGATAAATATGGGAAGAACATGCAAACATCACACATCTTAATTTAAATCTTGGTCCTTATTGCTGTGTGGCCACAGTGGAAATCACTGCACAACTGTGCCGCCCTGGCCCATAACATCGACTTTAGTATTCTAAATAGAAAGTCCAACATAATACAACACTTTCATGGTTGAACTGTGTATGTAAAGACGGAGACCAGAAAATATGAACAAAGCCTATTATTGCTCAAGATCAGATTCAAATAAAGGCTTTGAGATCACAGCATGTTCACTTAAATGAAAGTTAACTTGTTTTGTTCAGGGAGCAGCTCAGTCGAATCAGTCTGCAACGCTGCTGTTCGGCTTGGGCTAAAGGCACGGGACCTGATGAAAGTAAATGAAAGACTTTGTAATGCTGTGAGCAGAGCAGCTTCCCTGCGGGGAACGGATCTAAGAATGCTCAGCCATGGTTATTGTTCACAAGTCCCACTGCAGCACACAGGCAGCCTTTCTCATATCCCACTGTTCAGTCAGACCACAGCAACCACTTCAGTTCACCAGCATGTTTCTGCTGTAGGTGACAGAATTATTCCAATCATGGGATAATTTGGATCAAATCCTTCCATGATTGTACATACTATGAAAAATCATTATCAATATAATTCAGCAGCAGCTCTGGGCTCCTTGACAGTAAACCTGCTGCACTACTGACTGCAGTTCTTGTGGATTTTGTTTCATGGCACATACTGACTTCAACACTAGTGTAATCCCAGTGTCAGAGCAATGTTAAGCTAAGGGTCTTTGCCAAGCAGCCTGTCATGTAGTGCATCTCCTCTCCCTGTTAATATCCTGTGTGGCTGAGGAGGAGTGGAGCTAACAGTGCTGAAGAGATGAGTCAGAGGAAATGACATACTCTGTCGACTCACACTTATTCTCATCAACATCAAATCCTGACTACAGGATCATCCGCACCAAGCTATTCTCAAAGACACAGCATGGGTCTGTCATCTTGCTCCATCTATCACAAAACGTGTTCCAAAACACGAGCCAGACTTGCTGCCCCATATGACATCTTATGGGGTTTGTTGCTAGGTGACCATTCCCACCCCAGTTAATCTCCGTTTCTGTGTCCAACTCAAGCTATACGAATATATGAACCAAAACAAAATTAATGATGAAAAGAATACAACAATTAGTAAAATAAAAAAAATAAAAAGTCCAAAAAGAAAACCTCAGATAAGAGTGAAAGCAAAGGTGCACATAGTTGCAATGCTGCTGTTCCATACAGGGGGACAGATGATTTTAAATTTACAGGTACTTACAAGTTCCTATTTTTAGTTACCATTTCAATCTTGTAATAGTATTGTAATGTAGTAGTGTTCAATGGTTGCTTTTCAGGATTTTCATATAAATTATTCCTCATGTATTTATAGAGAAAATGTAGGAAATAAAAAAAAAAAAAAATTGTG
>CAFUXE010000981.1:376366-387378 GCA_903364295.1 Serranus cabrilla
TATATATATATATATATATATTTCCAAAATGATTATCAGATTATCACATTTAGTTTTATTTGTTTTAAATAGTGTCTAAACTTAATTTGCCAATATGTGCTTCTGTATGGGATATTGATTATGAACATTTCCACATTACATTGACTTAATAAGTTATCACTGAGGTCAGTTATCTTTTGTTTTAGAGGATATTAATCTGTGGATACAACAAATACAAAAGAGTCATGTAACAAACATGTCTATTTGTCTCCACCTAGTGGCTATCGGGTCATTTGCACAGTGGAAATCTCATTGTACTATTTGAATTCACTGAACATGCCTTAGCCTAACTGCAAATTGCCTGACACGCATATCCAATTCAATTTAAACCCAATACATGAACATTTTGTCGTACGTACGAACAGACTTGTCTGTGTTGCGCCCTTTTAAAAAATGCTACTTTGGAATTCTTTTAGAAAAATAAGAATGTATTTAACTTGTGCAATTTCTTAATCAAAATTTTGTAGTTGTATTTATTTATTTATGATACCTATTCACTGTATTATTCACTAGCCTGACCAGGGACAAAGACTGCAAAATAGCTGAAGCTAGACGTCTTGTATGCATCACATATTTCATTCTTTGTGGCAATGTTGTATGTATCATCCCTGTTAAATAAACATTAAAATGAAAAAATAATAAATGAAACCCGGAGGATCATACACAGAAACTAAGGTAGAGACCACACCTCTTCTCGTTAGGGATCTTTGAAACTGAAAGAGTCTGAAGTGATGCACCACAACTTGTGGAGTCTTAATTTGCTGGTGGAGCAAAGTGATTCTATTGCGAATCAGAGCTCATCAGAATGACTTAATTTGGTATCTTTGCTGAACTGACATTGCCCTTGTGCTGCTATAGGTGTTTAAGGCCAAAGTTAGCAAAACCTGCAGACAAGGTGGCTCTAAACAAGTGGACTTTCATTCTCTAGATTGACAGTAGTAGTTTATAAATTATCATTCTTCCACCACAGGAATTATAATAATCTTGATGTTCCTTTTTCAGGTATTGCAAGGCTGGTGCACCGCTGGGACAAAGGCAACGCCCCTGCCAGGCTAACATCCTGAGAAAATTTTATTATGGGATGAGAGATGACAGCTGCTGATTTTACAATGAACAGGGATCAAAATCAAGCAGACTGCCTAGAGTGAGCGAGCTGATGGTCACGTTCATGTTAAATGAACAAAAATAAATGAACTCTGTAGCTCAGCAACGCTGTACACTCCCTCTTTCTCCTCTACATTCTCTATGGAACATAACAAGGTCACAATCAGATTTCTCCATCACATTTTGCCCTTGGCAACATGCTGTGTCTCTCCCCACGACAGGTGCATCGTGTCTAACAGCTTCTCCAACTTTGAAGCATCATTGAAGCAGGGCTGTTTCTATTCCAAGCACACCAGGTCTGAATCATATCCCATATGCATATAATGACACCAAATTCTACTTTTTACTCACAAAAAACTTGCGACCATGTTACTGAAATGACAATTGAAGTATCTTAAAACACATGATAATGTAGAAAAGCAAAGATTCAGAATTCAGGACAGTCTCATTTCAAGACAGCACAGATTGTATTTTTACACAGTTCTGGCCTCTACTTTATGCTACTACAATAAGTTCTAGGCAAAGAAGGATACACAATTTTAATAAAATAGTGTGTAAGAAATCTTTTTTTGCACCCTTCATGTAATAAATGTTCATTATGAACTTTGTCATTTTGGTTTTGGAATTTTATGCAGATTTTTACTGATGAAGTGAGTAAGTGCTGTTGGGATGTTTTGTACCACCTTAATGTCGTTCTTAACTGAGCAATTTAAGTGATATTGTTTTGGCATTGATGCCGCCTCCTTCATCATTTCTGATTAAATCTCCCGCTTTAATAGACAAGCTGAAGCATAACTCACCACGGGATGATATCGTGACTAGTGTTTCAATTCACATGATGTCAAAAGTGTGATAATGAATTAGGAATAATCTGAAAGAATTATACTTACACGCAAAGTGTAGATTGGAGAACTTGATTTTTAACTGACATATTTAGAAAATATTTACAACATGACATACTTAAAAAATATTCACCACATAATCAGAAAGCCTGCACCATTCATGGGGAAAATGTTGAAATTGTGGAGAAATAGAATGGATAGCGTCATTGGCTGTTGACTGTTGAGGCAAGCGCCAATGTCCCCGTTCGAAGAATTCTTTGACAACTTTATATATCGCAGTTAGCGCCTTCTACCACTAGGTGGCTCCTGGCCCAGGGGTTAGCGGCATCGAATCTTAGACCCTGGGGTCGACGGTTCGAGACCAGGGCAGGGTAAAGCAAAGCAACGCAAAGCAACGCAAGGCAATGGTAGGTGATGTTAGACACTTGACCAACCAAGAGATGAGCTACCGACATTTTTTGGGTTGTTTTTTTTGTTTTTGTTTTATTAAACCTTTATTGATAACAAAAGGGTACAGTGACATTCTCATGTAATACACATCCTCAACATATTCACCATTGGAGAAATAACATCATACCTCCTGAGATTAACCAAGCCACATTTCTATCAGCCAATGTTAGCTAGGCCAATCGCACTTTAAGAAGATAGCAATAATAGCCTTTATAATAATAATTCTTTGACAACTTTATATATCGCAGTTTGCGCCTTCTACCACAAAGTGGCTCCTGGCCCAGGGGTTAGCGGCATCGTATCTTAGACCCTGGGGTCGACGGATCGAGACCAGGGCAGGGTAAAGCAATGCAAGGCAATGGCAGGTGATGTTAGACACTTGACCAACCAAGAGATGAGCTACCGACATTTTTTGGGTTGTTTTTTTTGGTTTTGTTTTATTAAACCTTTATTGATAACAAATGGGTACAGTGGCATTCTCATGTAATACATATCCTTAACATATTCACCATTGGAGAAATAAAATCACACCTCCTGTAATGAACCAAGCCACATTTCTATCAGCCAATCTTTTAAGAAGATAGCAATTATAGCCTAGTAATTAAGAAGGAATGGAAATTGAAAAATAAAGAGATAACAACAACTGAATAGGGCTCTATGGTAAATTATATTCACATAGAAATGTACACAACTTTCTAGCATGGGCATTTTAGTTTAAGAACAGCCAGAACAACAATATAAGAATCTGCTCCCAGCTCGCTGGAGGCAAGCTGACGGACTTCAGCTCCCTCTGGAAGAAACGGGCGGCCCAGAAAGCAGCAGACCTGTGTGTTGTGCTCCTCTGGTGTCCACTCACTGAACCTGATGTTTGTTGATAATTAAATAGTTTTACGTTAGTATACAGTGTTATCCAGTCCATGATAAATGACCCCCTAGCTCTATGAATACAGCGGTCAAAACGGCATAAATAATCTAAGATAATAATCAATGATCATCAGTTTCTTCATATATGAGCAATGAAGTTTGACATAACATAGATCGTTTCATTCACGAACCTGTTCATCGCCAGCTTTGTAAATGCAGCAGTGTAAGCGGCATAAAAGTAAGATGGCTAATTTGAACAACGACAGTTAATTCCACGTCTTAGAAATGAAGTTTTTTAGTTGAAGAGCAACAAAACACGGCGGGCATTACCGGGGCATTTACACCCTTCCGTCACACAGGTATTACATAAACGGCCGTGACACGCCGTAAAAACACGTCGGTTAAGTCAGTTTGACTACTGTTTGACAGAAATATGAGGTTTGCCGTGTTTTTCGCTGATATCTAACTGGAAATCAAGGAGAACTCTACTTAATATCTGTCACTTTCCGCCCGGTGTATTTGAATGAATGAAGTCAACATGGCGGAGCCAATTTTGCTGTCGCCACAAACACTGCCCTCTGATTGGCGGAGCCAAAAAGTTGGAGAGCGTGATTGGCTACACTGTTGGAACAATGAACTTCAGTGTTGGAAGAAATGCGGTCCTCTGATTCGACGGCAAGAATGGATAGCGTGATTGGCTGTTGACGGTTGACACAGGCGCCAATGTCCCCGTTCGAAGAATTCTTTGACAACTTTAGATATCGCAGTTTGCGCCTTCTACCACTAGGTGGCTCCTGGCCCAGGGGTTAGCGGCATCGAATCTTAGACCCTGGGGTCGACGGTTCGAGACCAGGGCAGGGTAAAGCAGCGCAAGGCACTGGCAGGTGATGTTAGACACTTGACCAATCAAGAGATGGGCTACCGACATTTTTTGGGTTGTTTTTTTTGGTTTTGTTTTATTAAACCTTTGTTGATAACAAAAGGGTACAGTAACATTCTCATGTAATACACATCCTCAACATATTCACCATTGGAGAAATAACATCACACCCCCTGTAATGAACCAAGCCACATTTCTATCAGCCAATGTTAGCTAGGCCAATCGCACTTTAAAAAGATAGTAATAATAGCCTAGTAATTAAGAAGGAATGGAAATTGAAAAATAAAGAAATAACAACAACTGAATAGGGCTCTATAGTAAATTATATTCACATAGATATGTACACAACTTTCTAGCATGGGCAGTTTGCAACTTTATTTATACATGTGTAACAGAATAGTGTCTATGAAATCTATTTTTGCACCCTTCGTGTAAAAATTGGCCATTATCAATATATAAGCTTTGTCATTTTGGTGTTGGATTGTTATCCAGATTTTTACTGATGAAGTGAATAAGTGCTGTCCGTATGTTTTGTACCACCTTAATGTCGTTCTTAACTGAGCAATTTAAGTGATATTTTTTTGGCGTTGATGCCGCCTCCTTTATCATTTCTGAGTAAATCTACCGCTTTTATAGACAAGCTGAAGCATGACTCACCACGGGATGATATTGTGACTAGTGTTTCAATTTACATGTCAAAAGTTGGATAATGAATTAGGAATAATCTGAAAGAATCATACTTACACGCAAAGTGTAGATTGGAGAACTTGATTTTTAATTGACATATTTAGAAAATATTTACAACATGACATACTTAAAAAATATTCACCACATAATCAGAAAGCCTGCACCATTCATGGGGAAAATGTTGAAATTGTGGAGAAATAGAATGGATAGCGTGATTGGCTGTTGACGGATGAGACAGGCGCCAATGTCCCCGTTCGAAGAATTCTTTTACAACTTTATATATCGCAGTTTGCTCCTTCTACCACTAGGTGGCTCCTGGCCCAGGGGTTAGCGGCATCGAATCTTAGACCCTGGGGTCGACGGTTCGAGACCAGGGCAGGGTAAAGCAAAGCAACGCAAGGCAATGGCAGGTGAAGTTAGACACTTGACCAACCAAGACATGAGCTACCTACATTTTTTGGGTTGTTTTTTTTGTTTTTGTTTTATTAAACCTTTATTGATAACAAAAGGGTACAGTGACATTCTCATGTAATACACATCCTCAACATATTCACCATTGGAGAAATAACATCATACCTCCTGTGATTAACCAAGCCACATTTCTATCAGCCAATGTTAGCTAGGCCAATCGCACTTTAAAGAAGATAGCAATAATAGCCTTTATAATAATAATTCTTTGACAACTTTATATATCGCAGTTTGCGCCTTCTACCACTAGGTGGCTCCTGGCCCAGGGGTTAGCGGCATCGAATCTTAGACCCTGGGGTCGACGGTTCGAGACCAGGGCAGGGTAAAGCAACGCAAGGCACTGGCAGGTGATGTTAGACACTTGACCAACCAAGAGATGAGCTACCTACATTTTTTGGGTTGTTTTTTTTGTTTTTGTTTTATTAAACCTTTATTGATAACAAAAGGGTACAGTGGCATTCTCATGCATATCCTTAACATATTCACCATTGGAGAAATAACATCACACCTCCTGTAATGAACCAAGCCACATTTCTATCAGCCAATCTTTTAAGAAGATAGCAATTATAGCCTAGTTATTAAGAAGGAATGGAAATTGAAACACAAAGAACTAAAAACAACTGAATAGGGCTCTATATTATATATCGCAGTTTGCGCGTTCTACCACTAGGTGGCTACTGGCCCAAGGGTTAGGGTATTTAACCCTAGACCCTAGGTTCGACGGTTCGAGACCAGGGCGAGGCAGGTGTTGTTAGACACTTGACAAGCCAATAAATGGGCTGCCGTTAAAAAAAAAAATCATTTTTTAAACCTTTATTGATAACAAAAGGGTACAGTGACATTCTCATGTAATACACATCCTCAACATATTCACCATTGGAGAAATAGCATCATACCTCCTGTGATTTACCAAGCCACATTTCTATCAGCCAATGTTAGCTAGGCCAATCGCACTTTAAGAAGATAGCAATAATAGCCTAGTAATTAAGAAGGAATGGAAATTGAAAAATAAAGAAATAACAACAACTGAATAGGGCTCTATAGTAAATTATATTCACATAGAAATGTACACAACTTTCTCCATAGTTTTGAATATTGTGTATCCTTCTAGGCAGGAGGATACACAATTTTAACAAAATAGTGTCTAACAAATCTATTTTTGCACCCTTCATGTAAAAAATGTTCATTATCAATATATAAACTTTGTCATTTTGGTGTTGGAATGTTATCCAGATTTTTACTGATGAAGTGAGTAAGTGCTGTCCGGATGTTTTGTACCACCTTAATGTAGTCCTTAACTTAGCAATTGAAGTGATAATTGTTTTGACATTGATGCCGCCTCCTTCATCATTTCTGAGTAAATTTCCCTTTTTTATAGACAAGCTGCAGAATAACTCACCACAGGATGATATTGTGACTAGTGTTTCAATTCACATGTCAAATAATGGTTAATGAATTAGGAATAATCTGAAAGAATCATACTTACATGCAAAGTGTAGATTGGAGAACTTGATTTTTATTTGTGCTGCCATACACATGACATGCCTCACTCTCCATACATCCTCTACCGAATCACACCCCTTATCCAATCTGGCGGTCTATTTAAACTGAGCATAATCCTCTCCCTCGAATTTAGAATTTAGAGGTCATGTTGCCTACACTGAAGAGGAAATGCCCTTGAAATGGGTGTTTCAACGAGACAACGAACCCGAACACACCAGTAAGCGAGCAGCATCTTGGTTCCAGACCAACAAGATTAACGTCATGAAGTTTAAACACACTGCTATTATTTTGAACACAAGTGTTCTCCCTTCACCTCTCTGTGTCCGCGGAATACGCCCAGCTATCAGATACGGAAAAAGGTTGCCGTTTAATTTTCAACAACATTTTGTCAAAGTATACAATAAAATGTTCATGTTTCCCTGCAAAATTAACTGCCCATTAACAAATTCATTGTCATTTTAGCAACTTTATTGTCAAGTTCAACACAAGCATACATTGTCCTGCAGTCTAAACACACGTGTTTTTTCTCCTCTTGAAGGGATATGGTTTTTTTCTCGTATGGTGTAAGCACAACATTTTTCTTTTCTCCACAATTAGGCAGTCAAGTCAGTAATATTTTAACCCTAAAAACATATATAAGGCAAATTAGTTTAACTGGGCACTCTGACATTATAAAATCAAACAGATCTATGTTTCAGTGCCCTATATCCATATTATACATTGTATACATGGTATAAAAAATATATTACGGGTCCTTGAAAAGTCATGGAAAGGGTTTTATAGTTTTGTCCATTAAATTGTGCGGTAACACTGTGTTCTGAAGAAGAGGACCTTGAATATATAGTGATGCTTGGCCAAATAGATTTTTCACTAGCAAATTACTTACTACACTCCGGTGCTGAACTCGTGCAATATATTCTGATATATCCCGGTGCCTTTGACTCGACATCAAAAAAGAAATAGATCCAACGTGGGTGGAATATAATAGACTAAAAGCATCACAACTTCTCCAGTTTTCACCGAATGTTTAATTTTTCTAACAAAAACAAAAACCTCCAGAGTAGTTTGAAAGATGCTATAATCACATGACAGTATATTACATCGAGTCTGTATTGTATCTATAGCCAAGGGTGTCATATTATCTGACACTGATTTATGGTTATGTCATTATAGTTTTTTGGTTTAATTCTACATTCCATGTTTTGTCCATTACCAAGTTTCCTTGCAACTGAAAGAAATGTAAATAAAACCCCCCGAGGGGGTAAAGTCCAGAGAAAACAACGTGTTGTGTTTCAGCAGTAAATTGGCTCTGGCAGGCTGGATGTCATGTAGTCCTCTTCTGTAGAGAAGTCTGCTGGCTGCCAGTGACACTCGATCAGAGCATCGTACAGTTCCTCACTGAGCTCCATGTACTTCCTGTTGGCCTCCACCACATCCAGCTCTGGACTGGGATCTGCAACACAGGGACAGAAATCAGATAAAACAATGAATAAAACTTACACAAGCACATAAAATACACTAACGAAACAATATGGAATTCAGAAAATGAATGTAAACAAAACATCACATACCAAAATAAAGCAAAACTTTCTAAATAAAAACAGAGAAAGGCTAGTAAATGGCCATTGTGTTGTGATCATTTTGACGAAAAATAATAATTTTGCATGACATATATATCTTTATTGAAGTTTCATAAGTGCACACTTTCAGCTCATAACTCCACCTAAAAATGCAATTTTCAAATTTTGTTTGTGTACAGATAAAAGAGATGACACACAACATGTTCATCAGTAAGTCAGAGATGCTGATAAGTGTACTTTATTTTTTTACGTTATATTTTGTGGTTGTGGCTGATACTGGGGCAGGGTCAGCAAAGAGAAAAGAAAAGAAATGATCAAAGAACAGAAAGTGCTAAAAAAAGCTTTGGTCATTCAACGATGGCGGAAACTGACCCTTTGCTTTCAGCCACTGTCACTCTGTCAAGCTAGCATGGAGCCCACACTGTCATTAACTGCACTACCTGAAGATATATTGTCTTTGGAAAAAAGCTATTTCAAAAAAGAAGCAGACAGACTTTTCAGTTCTAAAGTACGAGTATATGGGAGAGTCCAGGATGTCAGACTGAACCAGCAGAGAAAAAAAAATACTTTTTAAGAAACAACTGAAGCTAACGCTACAGATAAAAGTGAACCACCGCATCATGGTAATCAAGACAGAAGACTATGAGAAAGGAGAGCTCTGGTATTTTTAAACCTGGCCCGTATGCTTACGTATTTTGGGGTGTAAATGAATGGCGACAAAAAGTTTGGAATTGCTACAGTAATTAGCCTCAGCTGTGACAAAAGCTACAATCTAGATCAGGGGTGTCAAACTGATCCAGTAAAGGGCCGAGTGGCTGCAGGTTTTTGTTCCAACCAAGCAGGAGCACAGGTGATACTGATAACTAATCAACTGAGTGAAGACAGTTCAGCTGATTGAATGATTGGATTCAGGTGTGTTTCTTCTTGGTTTGATCCAGGAAAGAGGGGCTGCAGGTTTTTATTCTAACCAAGAAGAAGCACACCTGAATCAAATCATCCTAATCACCTGAACTGTCTGCACTCAGCTGATTAATTATCAGTATCACCTGTGCTCCTGCTTGGTTGGAACAAAAACCTGCAGCCACTCGGCCCTTTACTGGATCAGTTTGACACCCTTGATGTAGGTCAATGTCGGTGAACAGTGTTTAGTTTTGCCATTGAAAGGCTCAAATTGTTATAAGAAGTGTCTGACAACAGTAGGTAATGAATCCTTACAGAGACATACTACAGCACCTGTATTGCTTTCCCCAAATACACCAGACTACACTGACAAAAACACACATATTACACATCATTCAAAGTCAGTAGAAAAAATAAAACCCATTAAACCTTCTTGGCTCATGTTTTTACTGGGCAGACAATCACCAACTCTGGTTTTGATCACAATAGATCTTTATTCACCCTCTTTTCTGAGTTTTATTTGGTTTCTGTTGCCTTTAAATGAACTGTGTTTTATGACATTTTAGTCCATTTTTGTCAAGGGAGTTCAGCGAGCATGAAACAGCTGCTGTTGCGATTACAGCAGAAAGGATTTTACTATTTACCAAAAAAAGCTCTCTCTCTTAAGGGATCCTAAATTGTATTGATCGTCACAATCATTAAAAAGCAGAAGCAGCATGCGCGTACTCTCAGTTGCTAGTGCAGCATAGATGTGCTACTTAGTGATGATGTGCAGTACTCTACTAATGTTAGCGAGGCAGCTTCCCACTTTCCTTTGTTCAGGCTGGTGTCAAGTATCTTTTGACAGTGGTCAAGTGTCTTTTCTTTTACAGAAGCCACGTGTGCACTGGCCACAGAAGAAAGGCAGAATTCACATGGGACTTTTAGTCACAATATAATTTTTGGACTAAAAAATCCAAAGTGTTATTGATACCTAAATTAATATGAAAATAAGCAGGAATATGTAGCCGCTAATCCCAATAGCCTTTACAGTCCATTAAGCCTTAGATTCTGAGCTATATAAATAAAGCTGAATTGAATACAAACCTTCAAGTCCGTCATCTTCAACAGGTTCACTTTCCTAAGAAGAGAAAACTTGTTTAAATATTTCTGTTAAGAAAAACAAAGAAACACAAGTGAACACGAGCTGTTTAACAGAGAGAGCGTACCTGTGGTGGGGGATACTGTGTGTAGTCATACTGTGGATAGCTGTAGCCGTACCCTGCTCCTGTCTGATCGTAGCCCCAGGAGGAATAATACCCTGGATAGGCCTGCTGCTGCTGGTACTGGTTGTACTGGTCATAGTTTTGTCTGTATCCTGAGCTGGACTGCCACGACCTGTGCTCCGACTGCTGCTGCTGCCTGTTCCTTAAACTCAAGAGGGAGGAAGAGAAACCCTGTTGAACTCCAGTCATTCGGCCTGTGCTCCTGACACAAATTAATCAGCTTGCTGAAAAAAAAAAAGGGGAAGACTTCGAGGAGGAACTCACTTGTTGGCAGCCAGACTCAGTCTCAGAGGTTTACTACCCAGTCCCATAGCACTCTGACACTCCTCTAAAGCCCGCTTCTGGAGCCGCTCATCTGGGAACTGAACAAAGCCACAGCCCCTAAAGCACCACACAGGAGCGATGTTAAAATTGCAGGTGGGGGGGGGGG
>CAFUXE010000981.1:405480-425248 GCA_903364295.1 Serranus cabrilla
TCATCTTTATAAACATGATAATTTCCATTATCATCATTTGCTTTTGATCAAAACATAAACCTATATTATGCGCCAATGAGTTAAAGATAAAATGACTCTTATATGTGAAAAAATTGAATAATTTCGGCAAATGAAAACACAAATACAAAAAATATATTTATGTTAAAAATCTACATAGAAAACGTCAGTACATTATGAAGCTTCACAAACTTTATAGAACTACCAGTATATTTTGTCTTAATGTCAACAGGTCCCTGTCTGTAGCCCCCCAGCCCCACAGACACAAATATACACGCACACGCTATGGTTTAATGTAAGGGCTCAGTGAGTTCCTCTGAGCTGGTTTCCTGGTTGATTTTATTATTGAACTCAAACAGAAGGAAATTTGTTGTGGACTATTATGAGTGGTGGATTAAACCACAGTTGGTGCTCTAGTGATTATTTAGGGCAGCAGTACAGTGTATGCAGGATTGAGCCGCATTACAGTGGGTGTGTGTGTGTGTTCACAGTAATGAAAAACGACAACGATTCACACGCTCACTCACACCTACGGGCAATTTAGAGTCACTAATTAAACCTAAACTGCATGTTTTTGGACTGTGGGAGGAAGCCGGAGTATTGGAGAGAACCCACGCACACACGGGGAGAACATACAAACTCCACACAGAAGAGCCGCAGGGATCGAACCGGGGACCCTCTTGCTGTGAGGCAGGAGTGCTAACCACTACACCACCTGTATTTAGTGTGGGCTTTCATAAGGCAGATGTCTCACCCTCTCCAGCAGACTCATCTCTTGGAAGTCGGGGCTGGTGTTGGCCAGTCGCTGCAGAGTGTGTGTCAGGTCGTAGTCGGTGCAGAAGTAGAAGCCGTCTGTAGTCAGCACATTGTTAATCATGGACAGGAAAGTCTTGTTCTCCTGAGACTAAAGGAGCAAAGAAAACACACTTTAAGTCATCATGACAATGAGGTTTGCTGAGTGCAGGGAACTGCACAGTCATTTGTTTTACTGGTGCGGTATCTGTTAGAGATGCACTCACACAACTTTGTCTCTCCTGATCAGTGTTGGGAACTTTACTTTAAAAAAGTAATTCGTAATTGAGTTAGTAACTGAATTATTCTATAATAAAAGTTACCAGGGAAAGTAACTGAGTTACTCTAAAAAAAAAAGTTGCTATATGTCAAAGAATTTGGATTTTGCGCATCAACTCCAGAACAGAATAATACACTTTGAGTCGCTACAGTTGGGGCAATTGTGGTGAGACAATGAGAAGAGCATGAGTGGCTGTCATTGTGTTTAAGGTAGGGTTAAATCCTTTTTTGGTTTACAGGGTCACAAATACTATTTCCTGTTTGTGACATTCACTTTTGTCCGATGTTGAACTGTGATGGTGCTGGTTGACGAAGATTATGTAGATGAGGTAAGCGGAGAAACTATGACACGGTCATTCTGTTGCATCATCCTTTCGATGGCAATCCCTTTCATTTGTCACATGAAATCTTGCCAGCTCTGCTGTTTCACATTGATCCCACCTCGAACCAATCTAGCCAAATTAACGCCTCTGTTACTACTTCCAAAGGCGGTACAGAGTTGGGATCACTTGGTCCCCCCCATAATGCCTCTTGGACATTTAGATTGAAAGCAAAATGTCAGAGAGACTTTAATATCGCAGCCTAAAACTGCAGTCTGAAAGGGGCTATTATCAATATGAACTGTTTATGTTATAACTGTCGTGCTGGTGAGGCTTAGTGTACCTTTCCACCGTTACACTCAGTCTTTTAAAGAGGAACAGGGCTGAGTTTCATGCTTTTTGAGCTTTAAGCATCTCTTCTGGACTAATAGGATCTCGGCCGTTAAGCCAGTTAAGCAGGAAGTGAAGCTCGATGAAACACCTCCACCCTTCCACTGTTCACTCCTTTTGCTTTGTTTCAGTCCTCTCACCAATTCAGCTCTTCTTCCTCGTCCTGTTTTTCTAGTGATGATACTTAAAAGACTAGTTTGTACTTGCTACTCCAATCTACTATAACCATTATTAGTCATATACTGCGTACAGTGTTTTTACAGCTAAGGCTACTCTTTCAATTAGTATACCAAGAGTAGAAGCGCATTAATAATGCACTGCCTGCTACACTGAAATGAGATAGCACAGTCCAGTCCACACATACACAGTCCAGACTGCAAAGAATAACTGATCCTGAAACATGAGGTCTAACTCAGAGGGACTGGAGAGCTGTCAGACACCCACACAAGTTGTTGGAGTGTCTAAACCACTCAAAACACAACGACAAGAGTTCAAGAGTCTACTGGACTCTCAAACTGTCCCAGTAACAGTATTTACCCATCACATAAACCTCATTTGGCAGCCAGTCACAAATGGTTTATTGACTATTTAAGTTCCATTTTGACCAGTCATGGTCACAACAAAAGGGAACATAATGTATTTCTTTAAATCTGCTAGTGTCAAAAAAGCAAAAATATCTCCCTAATATCAAACCAGATACAAGTCACTATGATTAACTAAAACTGGAAAAGGCCCAGGTGGATACCGTTATAAAGAATTTCAATTAATCTTTATTATTGCAATTATTGCAAAGGTGCTTTCAGCTGGGCTCTAGGCCATGGCACTTGGCCATATACTTATAAATTAAATTCTGACATTGTCTTATTAAGAAAGAAGGCTAGAAGGATCATAGGGAATGTAGTTACATAGGCCCATTTTCTTGGTAAATGTGGATGAACAACCTTTAACAAGCATTTTCTCTGGTGGTTTTGGAAAGAAAAATCCCACTGTCACTGACCTGGACAGAACAAACTGGTTTTAGTTCAAAAAAGACTATAACTGCATAACATACAGCACACATAAAATGTTTTGCCGAGCATTTAAAGAAATGCACATTTTAAGCATTGATTTAAGCTTTAGACACAGAAAAAACTTTTCATGGGCTACACTCGGATGTATCCAGATTTTATTAAAAGGCTGAAAGAGTTGACTGAACTCTTTCAGCAAATTTCAATCTTATTCAAGTGACTAAACAAGTTATTATCTATATAACTTATTATCTCTTCTAATGTGTGCAATCCCAATGGAACTCTGTGCTGGTGACGCTGATGCCTTTTGAAGGACACATCACCAACAGTGGGATAACATTTAAAAAAACATTAGATTCACTCTCAGTGGTTTCTATGACTTATGAAAAACAGCAGCATCAGGCATCAATGGACTGTGCCTAGTCTGAAATAAATATGTATAGATAAGATAGATTTTATTATGTTGCCATGGCCTTTATTGCTCTACAAATGTATTGATGGAATACTGTATGCACAGAAAGTTTGTCTGCCTGTCTATTCACATGAGGAGTGCAGTGAGGGACAGTGGATCCAAGCATGATGCCAGTTCAAAAGGTGGTCCTACAATGTAGTCTAGGACACATTTGTGTACACACTGCTAAAAGAATCTGACAATATGCAACTCAAGCCCACCTCTGAATGTGGTGCAAACCATCGGATCTCAATGCATCTGGACAGCAATGACACAGAGCTGACCTCTTATGATCGGATGCTGATGCCAGGTCTCAACAGGGCCCTACACAGCTCTGAAGATGCTGAAATATATGTCTTTCTTTCTCTTCTGACATGGCTACGACATTAAGCTTCTAATTTCCTGTTCCTTTATGGAAAACATTTCAGTAAATGTGACATGTATGGTATGTATTTTCTAGATCTAATCATTGTCTTTTGCAGATTTTGAGTGAAAAGTTTTGCTGACCTGGATCTCTGAGAGATGCAGCACTGTCTTCTTATAAGAGATCACGTCAAAGTCCACAGCCTTCCACACAGCGTGGCCCAAGAGGCTGCCCACATTCCTCTTCCTGGTGATGACAATCAGGTACATCCCTGTGTGGTGGAAGTGGTTAGTGTCATTTTTGTTTTACTGTTCAGGCTTCAAAGACAAGCTCAAGACAACACTGTATCAACATCATGCCTACCTGCTACCAGGCGAATGGTTCCCATGATGCCACATATAGGCCTGGTGACCGCTGAGGGGGGGACATCTTTTTTACCTGAACAGGGTAAATGGTTGGAAAGTTAAATGATTAGTTATTTTCTTAACCATTCTACTTTTATCTAACTTTCTATTTACGTTGTATTCTCAGCTCCCTGGAATGTGCCATGATAGTGATTAACCAGTTATATGTTTAAAGAGAGGTTTGATTATGAACTGACCATCAAGCTTCAGGAGCCAATTCCTTAATAGGAGCAGCTGAAAGATCATGTCTCAAACAAATAATGACTGAAGTTACCAAAAACACATGGTGGAAACATATGTGTGATGACACAGGGTGGGAAAAGATTAGGTATGACACAAGTCCTAATGTGGAGGTGTGCAGATGTTGACATTTCACATATGTTCCTGGGAAAGTCTAATTCTGCTGATGGTCATTTTCATTTGACAATACTAAGACTCAGAATGTCCCATCAATGTGGTTCTTATATTCATGGGGCAGTGATGAAATGCACATGACACAGATACAAGAAAAGACTTATAAGGGAGCGGTGTCCTTTTTGTACCATCTCTGCTAAAACGAAAAGCATCTAGGAAATGGAAATGCAAAAAGGACATTGGCCTATTAAAATGCAATCTGTACTTTGAATTCAGTTTGGAAATTTGCTTCATTTATTTATTCATAAATGAATGAGGCATTATTGTTTAATGCGGTTTTTCTGAAATCAATGTTAATTATGAGCTATTTGTTGATAGCTAATATTTAATTATTTTTTAAACGTTTATTGCCAATTAAAACATGTAATTTAGTAACTTATATGTTATCAAATTAATTTAAGAACAAATCTATTCATGCCCATACTTTATTGTACAAATTATTTTGAATTAACAAAATGCTTTAATACTATTTCTATGACTCTTGTGGTCCTCCATAAGCTGCAACTTCCGGGCCTTGAACAGTGAAGCTAATGTGAAAGTGCCTTCAACTTGCATTCTCTCTAACGGCCAGCAGGAGGTGAATCCAATGGCTGCAAAAACAAATCCAGTCGTAAAGAAGCCTATAAGAAAATGAGCCTGCTTCTCATGTGATTTATAACCTCAATAAACACTTTTTTACTGACTTTATGGTTTAAATCACTAGCGTCAAGTCTTCTTCAACACAGCATGATGTTCATTTTGAAAATAAAAGTAGAATAGAGTAAAAAGAGACCACAAAGCAGGTATGCTTTCAGGGGTGTCAAACTGATCCAGTAAAGGGCCGAGTGGCTGCAGGTTTTTGTTCCAACCAAGCAGGAGCACAGGTGATACTGATAATTAATCAACTGAGTGAAGACAGTTCAGCTGATTGAATGATTGTGTGTCCAAAACTGGGGAAAAAAATTGCATACTATATTATATCTAAAAATGTCAAAAGAAAAACACCTTATTAAAGGATGTCCAAATGTTGCTTTTTGTCAAAAAAAATTATCATTCTGTAAAATGCTTACAAATGCTGAAATTGGCTCAAACTGATCCAGTAAAGGGCTGAGTGGCTGCAGGTTTTTGTTCCTACCAAGCAGGAGCACAGGTGATACTGATAATTAATCAACTGAGTGAAGACAGTTCAGGTGATTGAATGATTGGATTCAGGTGTGTTTCTTCTTGGTTGGAACAAAAACCTGCAGCCCCTCGGCCCTTTCCTGGATCAGTTTGACACCCCTGCTTTAAGGCCTTGTGATTGACAAGTCACTACATTATGCCTGAGATCGTTGATCCTTGAACAGTTTTCAGTTCATGGAAATTAATTGTTACATTTTGGTTGGATACAATTGTCTGTGTTATATTATGTCTATGTCAATGGCCAAAATGTTAAACTCAGGCTTCAAACCAGTAGTTGACAAACCAGTGTGCGATGTCACGGTGGCTACGTCCACTTCTTTTATACAGTCTGCGTCTCAACCATAGCTTAAACCGTTTTTCATTGTAGTGTCAGTGATGTACAATCTTTAAACTGTCAAAGACTATTACCTGCAAGTGTCATCTCATTTGAGACTCTGTCGATTGCCAGCACAGCATCAGCTCCCTCATCGCAGGCCTCAATGAAGAACTTCTCTGGGGTTGTGTGCCTGGAGGAGAAAAAGGGAGATGCTCAAGTTTAGTTTTTCATCAAGACGTAAAATTACAGCTTGCAAATGTTAAGTCAGGTTCATCAAGCATCACGATTTGCTTTTGCATTTATGATATAACTGAGATGCCAACGTTGCTGCTCCAAAACTAAGGTTAACTGCTTGTCTGGCAGGTAGCAGTCAACAGTGCAAGGAACAATACATTCACAATACAAAGCATACGATAAATAAAGGCAAGAATGTCCTGAAGAATGTCTAACAGAAGAGGATACCACTGTGAATATAGCAGAATATTCTCAATTATTTACCTCAAATGCAGAGTGAAGCTGCACTCCGTCCTATTTTAAAAGTGAATTTAAAAGTGTTTCCCTATTTTCTTATCTGTTCCTAATTTAATGTATTATGATATATATTTGCAATATTTCCAAGGCAGTAATCCCACCAGTGCAACAACTGTTATGTCATATTCACCACAGAAAATACCTTCTCCTTTTTAATACTGTTTTCAGTCATAATTTCCTGTCACTTGTCACTACATTTAATTACTTTGAAGTCAATAACACTGATACCTGTGCAGGAAGTGTTTCAGAGTGTTTCACAATAAAAATCCTTCAAGCGTTGTAATATTATAATGTCTCCCTTTTCTGGTATTCTTTGAATGTAAAAGTGGAAATCAAGGATCAAGGACAACTAAAAAGTCTACCACAACCTCTGCTTACGTCTCTGCTGGTTCTGGTTGTAAACCATTGTTCCTTTGGAGGAGGAAAAAGCAGATAGCTGATAGTCAGCAGATATCACTTTTTGTAAAATCAGCTGTTTTAGCGCACAATGTCTAACCCTATCACCAGAATAGTACATCAACGTTTGTGGAAGACTGCTTTCATATGTCGTCTAGATTAAATATAATTTAAAGTAACCTTTCAATTAAATATAAATCTCTGGTACACAATTCCTTGACTTTGTGTATGGAGCCTTCATGCAAAAGTGATGTGGGTCTCCGTGTGACTAATAGACGCTACACAGCCATCAGCCACTATCTGAGCACTGATCCAGTCAGAACGATAGTTTGTAAAACATCTTAGTGGTTGACCTCAACAATTAACCTATGATTACAGTCCCAGTACAACTCCAGCTCAGGACCTTATTTCATGTTATCTTCTCACTCTTTCTCCATGTTTCCTGTTTGTCTCTGCTGTTAAACTATTGCATAAAAGCAAAACACCAGGAATGATACAAGTGAAAAACTACGTTCAATTAAAGGAAACTGTTGTTTATCAACCATATATGTGGTATGGCAGCGTCAAAATGTTAACACCCCCCCAGTCAGTATTTCTTCCTGTTTAATGGTTAACATTCTTTCTCAAACAGAGAACAGGGGTGCGATTAATAGTCATACGTAACCCAATATTATGGTAACCAGATTACCAGAATTTACAGTTTGGAAAAAAGGAATATGGCACTGAATTTGACTACACACACCCCCTGCAGTGCACAGCAGGAAGGATATATAGATGATGTGGTGGTTTGTGATTTCAAATGCAATTTCAAAAATTTTGGAGGTTTGCACCGTCTACCACCAGCCACTCGGCTTCCAGCACCGACACTGCGCTGGGTTTCACTGTGATTCTTTTTATTTCTTGGATTATAACGATTCTTTGGAAAAGTTTTTACCTTTGGATTCCAAAGATTCTAGCCCTGTGAAGGCCAACGTAACGGCATTTTAGGTTTAGGCTGCAGTATGGGATTTTCCGTAAAGAATAATAAAAATACAAATCTGAGTGGTTTCAATAGGGTTCCCAGCCCCCACGGGCATGGACCCCTAATTATTTGGCAAAAGATATTTGGCAAACAGTGTGGCTCAACAACATGATAGTGAAATATGATATATCATAAATGTGCCAAAATGCACTAGAGGGGGGATTTAAATGGACCCGAGATTACAGCTTGAGTAACACACAGCTTTAAATCCCTGCATCAGAAGAATGTGACCAGTACTGCTGTGACACAACCACACAAACACCCTATTGTTGGCCTTCCATACTTTAGACTAAACATGCCTGTACTACACCGACACGAAGTAGGAACACTGAGAGACTGACTGCTGTTGGTTACTGCATGGTTTTGCATATTTCCTAGAAACCATACAGACTTTGCATTACTGCTGTGCCGACTATTTTCCAAACTAAGCGTTTCACATTTGTAGATTGATTTAGAAGTTCCAAGAAACCACTGATTTCATTCGTTTCATCTCAACTTGCAAAGACTTGTTTGAGTTGGGTAGTCCATCATAGTGGAAAACTGATGTTACTGTAGCAGTGTGGATTTTTAAAAAAAAATCTGCAATACAAAATCATGCACTAATTGTGACATGGTGTCATGAGTGGTAACACACTCTTGTACTTTGCCTTTGGCTGAAGAACACTTCATCCTAAGCAGCTAAAACTGTCAAGCTATCACTGACACAGTACAGATGATTGGGGAGACTGGAAGGACCAGGTAGCTCGCACTCTGAGTGACATGACGTGTTTGAGCAAGGGTGTGGCTGGAAAAGTACGAATAGCTCTGTCAACTTTCATTAAAGTTAGAGATGCCAATATTAAACGCTACATTACACCACATTTCAATTCCCTCCACAGACTGCTGAATGGAGTCCTTTATTCATTCTGACTGAATGAACTGAACCTTTCAAAGAAATGTGTGTCATACAACAACTAATACATTGCACCTAATACATTGAACTGTCAATATATCCTGAGCTAAAATTGGCGACCAACCCATAACGTTAAATAATCATGTGCTGCTAGCTAGGTTTCCTAACTTTCTGCCGCCCTGTTCATACCAACATAATGATACCCCCTCATCGGGCCGTTTCGCAATTAAAGACTCGAAGCTTTCGACATAATAATACCAAGATATTTTCTTCGTAATGAATGAGTGTGGAATGAAACTTGACTGGTTCCTGTTCTAATGTTACCAACCGTGCTTGTCAGCGAACTTCAGCCGCTGTGTCATCTAACCTAACCTAACGCTCCTTCTGAACTCTAGCTCCTGCTTCATCTCAGTCATAAGCTTTGTCCCCTGTTTGCCTATAACACACTGGGGA
This sequence comes from Serranus cabrilla, assembly GCA_903364295.1. Taxonomy (NCBI): domain Eukaryota; kingdom Metazoa; phylum Chordata; class Actinopteri; order Perciformes; family Serranidae; genus Serranus; species Serranus cabrilla. The sequence goes on from CAFUXE010000981.1 coordinate 414,690, forward strand.
ATAAGAAGACGGATTTCAAAAACGATTAACTATATTATTTACTTACAAATTGTATCTCTCGTAGGCGGTCGCCATCTTCGCTCCGTCTACCTGACCTCAGTGACGACAGCAGTGAGAGTGGGTTCTGTGTGTGTTGCCAGATACAAGTTGTAGAACCCACACAGGGCGTTGTGCTTAAAACAAGGTTTCCTATCCAGCCGCCTCCAGCCAACACAAGAGAATCTGGCATCCATGGCAAGACGAGACGTTGGATGGTAGTTGTAGTTCAATTAATGTATCCAGATACCTAGCGTTTGCATGTTAAACTATGATTAAAATGTTGGACGTTAACTCTGTTTTTTCTTCAGAATTTTAAATGAGTTTTTATCCAGAATCAGAGTTGAGGTTGTATACAAAAATCTACACTGCAAGAGTCCTACTAACACTTACATATTGCTCTATGGTATGTCATGGCCATGCAAGCTGCAGTTAAAATTTTTCACTAATAGTCAATTAAAGCTTTAGTTTTTTCGAATTGGCTCACACAAGTGGTATATGTTTTCTTTTTTTGGCCCTTTATTTCTTTTTATATGAACTCGTCCTTAAATTAAAAATAGATTAACTAAGATGAACATCTTAAGAATTTATGCGACATATAATTGAAAATATGCTGTTGTACATTATGTTTCGTTTAAAAATGTACATGTATTTTATAGTATTTGGAGAACTTGTTTTCTATCAATTTTCAGTTTGGGTGAGCGTCACAATCAGGCATTGTTCAGGACACCAATAGCACGAGTGCGCTGGGAAGGACCACCAGCGTATATAAACCCCAGCCGGACATATTTTCAGTCTCTCTCTGGCGGCTGTCTGCGGGGTTGGTCGTGCATGGGACGTCCTATGGTTTTTCACGATTTAGACTTAAAAAGAAAACAGGGGAAACGAGACGCGTTTTTAATACCTCTAGTTAATGCTTTAGGCTCATGTGGTAGTCACTCGGCCAAACGGGACAGTCAGCAGCCTGTGCTATGGGTCTTCGTGCTGAGCACATGGCCTGGCAAGAAGACAGCGCTATGAAGAAGGGAAAAAATCTGGCAACAACCTGTGAGCTCTTTATGCTCTCAGTAGGCCGTATGATGAGTCTCCACGATATCTTAACGCCGAAGACCGCGTGTCTAACGAAGTCCTGGAGAGAAAAACTTGGTGATGGATGAACAAAGTAAGTGGTTGTTGATCATGGGCCTTTAGATAAATGAAAATTTAACAAATTTATTAGACAGTGTTTTTGTTGTCAACGCATTTTTGTATAAAGGATGCAGTGCAATTATCTAAACTAAACAAAATGGGCCCTATATGTAAAAACTACATGCATGATGGACTATACAGTACGTGTTATGAGAAAGACACTGGTGTTTGCAAGGGTTGCAGCACCCTCTGCAGGCAAGATTTTAGAAAAAAGGCTTTAAGGCTTTAAATGCAAATGCCCCAGGTATTCAACCAGAACTTTCTTTAAACATTTGTTCAGTCTGTCTGTATTTGCTAAATGGTACAGATGGGTTTGAATTTAAAAGAAAAAAAGGGAAAGTCTGTTTTAATAGCATATTTGACTGAGTAATAAAAATGAACCATTCTCTTTCAGGATCACACTGACTAAAGATGGCTGCAGCTGCCACCTCAGGCTCCTCGGATCACTGAAGGGATTAAAGTCCCCTGGATACTTCAGTAGTGCAAGCTTTAGTGCAGGGTGAGTGTCTGAATGGAATGCCACTGAATTTTCTGCTATGAAAACCAATATGCTACTATGATGATTCACTAGACTAGAGTCTCTGATAATACCATGAAGCTCTTTCACAGTGCACTGAACATGCTGCTGCTGATTCTTAATACAAACTTAACATTTGAACTGGTACTAAAGTTTTCTCCGTACTTACAGGTGTTAAAATAGCTGGGCTAGATGCAGGCTGCTCCCGGTAAGTCTGGAATTCTAAAACTGTTATGTTCTGTGCTCTTTTATGTGGGATGATGATTTCATAGACTAGAGTCTCTGACAAAAGCATGAAGTTGTTTTCACAGTGCACTGACCACATATGGTATGTTTTAACCCAGTTACTGCAAAACATGTGGACCGGATATTACTGCTGGACATTTTTAAAGCCTACTTAATTTTTCCTTTCTTGCACAACCCATACTTTTATGTACCCCACTGCTATGAAAGTTATTTGCAGACACCTGAAACTTAAATAGGTATTTTTGTTTTTTTGAAGCAGCATTATCTTACTGAGGTGATGCAAACTTAAAGATTTGATTATCTCTTAAGTGATGATGTTTAAGAGCAGAAATTTAATTCACAGGACAAGTTTGGCTCCCCAAACTTCAAAAACAAGTTTTCTAACTCATGTTTTGTATAACTAACTTATTATATAACAAAAGTGAATATAATTGTTTGGCCACCTTACTGTGGTTAAGGTGCATATTTAAGATTTTTATAACTAATTGGAAGTTAGAAATTACTCTGAAAAACAGTTATCCAGCATGATTGCAGTAAAGGGTTTAAACACCCAAACAGGTGTGGTCTCTGAACATGTCGTGGTTTTGCCATGTGGTATTGATGTAAATTCTGTCTTGTAGCTCATCCACACTGGCAGAAAGGCGTCAGCGGCAGTTCCACAGCTTTAAGCACCAGCAATTCTGGATGGAAAACCCCATAAGGATTGTATTCATCAATGTAAGTTAGTAACACTGTTGTGTTTGTCATCTGACATAATATTCATAATTCTATAAATTATAATGACAGTGCTTTAAAGCACTTTAGTCTGAGTTTGATCAATGATGATGCAGTTATTGGTTCAACTGATCTTAACTGAAGTCTACTCGCAGCGCACTGAGACACTCAGACTAGAACTTCTGTTAAGCATTTGTGCACAGCCAAACACTGGGGGTGGTCACTGATATTTCTGTCTTGTCAGGTATGACTGGGGCAGCCCAAGCTGGATGACATTAGGACCCAAGAATGGATCAGGTTGGTATTGATGATGGCACAGTATGAGAAACTTTGCTTTTGTTTATATTTTTGTTGTTCAGGGTGTGTAGCACTGACATCCAGAAGTGTAAGGAAATGACACAAATGTCCCTCTGATGTCCCTTCACAGGTACTGCAGCTTGTGAGCTAGGACCTGCCACAAGTTCCAAAGATGGTCAAAATCAAGTCGTCAGGAAATGAAGCATCAACTGAAATGTACATTCACATTGCTGATCATGTATTCAGCCTCTGAAAACGGCTCATGTTTGCCGTCTTGAATAAGCATGTCCTCCGTGTCAAATGGCTCTAACATTGACATGCAGTTGTATTTGAATATTTTCAAATAAAAGGTTGAAATCACATGGACTTGATGCTTTTTTTCTCCCTCTCAGTGATACAGATTGATTACAATTAAATGAACTGCTGCTTTGAGCCATGCACTGTGCTAAGCATTGAGGTATGGCCAGATCATGAGATTTCTTTTTAAAGGGGTAGGATCTGATTACTTGCAATGTTAATTTTTTACATGCAGTGAATTTGACTCAATTACATCATCAGCTAGTGCTACACAACTACTTGTATGCTGTAGCTTTTGAGTCTGTTTAATTTGAATAGCTGGACAAACTACTGAGAAAACATGATAAATCGATTAGTAGTTTGCTGTACTTTAATATGAAAAGCAGGTACATTGAGCTAGATAACTTATTGCCCTTAAAGAAGTCTGCTTAAGAGCAGTGCAAGGGTGCATAAGCCCACATTTCATTTTTTTTACTGGGCCGACTAAAGAATATTAACCGATAGCAATACAGATACGGAGGGCCGTTTTGATAAACTAGCAAATCTTTACACGTGGCCAGCAGCAGGGCAACCACCTGATTGCATGTTTCAATAGCTAATCCATACATGAAACGTTTGTGGTTAGACCGTACTCGTGTAATAAATGGGTGCGGTGTCCTATACGGTTATATTCGTCGGTGCCTTGACGTGAATTTAAAGAAGCTTGAGATTTCACTCAAATTTCTAAGATCAGAAATGGTTCTTTGTAATGCTTTTTATATGGAAATGAAAAATAGGAGTCCAACAGCATTAGCTTGAACTGTAAATGGTACATTGGTTTTATTTTGAAAGTGGATACTGAACCGGTAGTCAGTTTCCTTTGTTCTCGTAATTAGCTAGGTAAATGTTTCAGTCGACCTGGCAGGCGAAGCAGACTTTCCTCTTGCGTTTTGCTGGTTAGCAGCACAATTAATTGTATCTGTCATTGGTCAGCTGTGGCCGAAAGCTCGCTTTATCCAAACAAAAAGACACACATTGGTGTGTAAAAAAGACGTTAAGCAGAAGTTAAAGGACTTGGTCTGAGTGTCGACTTATTTGATGCTAACAAGGAGGGTTAGCTTAGCTTACAGTCTGACGGACGAACTCAAGCTAACGTCACCGGAGGTGAGCATTTAACCATTATCATCAGCTACTCTTCTCAGAAGACATCAAAAACTCAAATTGTTTTCCCGAAATGTTTAATTGTTAACAGCTGACGCTAGTTGCTACCCAACCTCCTCTACCATTGAAGTCTGCAGGTTGAAGATCTGTTTAACATTAGCTAACTCACGTTGTTGACGTGGAATGAGATTTTAGCTATTGTTTGAACCAACTATCATATATTTTCTTTTATCTGCAGGGGTGAAGAATGATGCAGTGTGTTTCCGAAGACTGTGGAAAGTAAAACAAGTTTGTCAAGCAGTGACGTTAACTTTCAGTTGGTTGACGTTATAAAGCTGGAACCTCGGTCTATATTACTCAACCCGGTCACTTCTAACCAGCTGATACGACCTTGCATAGTGATCGTATTTGAAGGCAATGTTGAAGTACAAAAAGTAACCTTGGCAGCTCCGAAAGTTGCCAGTTCAAACCAAAGACATGTAGACAAGAAGCGCGACTTATAAATGCTGCAATTCCATTACAAGCATTGCATTTAATCTCAGGAGGGTTCACCCCCTGTTTCTGTTGAACTGCTCCAACACACCCACAGGTGTGTCTATGGCCTGGGGACGTCATTTTGCCCAGGCCTGAAAACTTGTGAACAAGTATTACAACTTCACAATCAAACTCCATGATTTTCCAGTAAGCTCACAGACCTGCCCAGCCAACTTCAGTGAGAGGAGCTGAGAACTGTGTGTCTTCGATTTTAATTAAATTCCAACAAGCTCAGTGAGGAAGCATGACAGCTGTGGTAGGCAGAGCGTGGGGGTGGGTGCGCTCATGGGGTGGCAGTGCTGTCCCAGAGAATACCACAACAGCCAAGGGCCAGAAACCGGGCTCCAGTGGACAGGGCCTCAGGGGGTGGGCCTCATGGATCTTGGGAGGGTGGAGAAGTCAAAGTGACCAAAGTACAGCAGAGGAGTATTGGGAGGCGCAGGAGAAAATTCACCCCATGGAAGTTGAAGACCTTGGCACAGGGAAAAAGGAGATGGGCACAACTTCAGGGCAAGGTTCTCGGTGGTGGAATAAATATCTCCCAACGTCTTACCTGTCATGGACAACAAAAACAGAACCAAGTGGTCTAAGGAGAAGGAAACATGCCGGCCGGAGTGGAGATGCGTGGGACTGTGATGTTGACGGTGACTTTTCAGACTACGGAACGCCTCCTCCATCTCCTACACCTCCTTCCTCTCAGCTCACATCTCCATTTCGACTCTTTGCGCACAGCTTGAAGGTGGAAATCCTTCCAGAGCACTACGAGATTTGTTTCAACTTCCTCCGCCACTTATTTGATCTGTTTGTTGTTGGCTTCCTGTGGACTGTGTCCCCTCCTACCAAGCTGATCCTGGAGGTGCTGGGGGTACAGGGAGCACTGAGGCTGTGGTTCCATGGTATGGCCATGTTTTTTGTCTCCACAGTTGGAATGGCAGGATTACTTTGGTTGATCCAGGAGTATCTCCCTCAGTTTGCTTTGATCTATGGCATCATCCAGGCATTGGTGATCTCTGTCAGTGTCCGGCAGAGTGTGATCCTTGGCGCAGAGGAAGACCAAGAAAATGATGACAAGGGCAAGGAAGCTGAAGATATGAAAGACTGTAGGGAGCATAAGGAAAAGCTTGTGTCTCTCAAGGACAAAGTGAAGACAAGTTAAATTTAGGTAAGACCCTTCATTTGTCTGATGTGATGTATAGGTTACATTTTGCCACCTAATTAAAGGTTTTATTAAGCTCTGTGACAGTTAACATTAGTGTTTTGGTTTTATGACTGCTTAAGGTGACAAAATTTCCCAAACACTGCTGATAATTTGTCTATTATACTTATCTAAAATAAGCATGCCTTATAATGCGGTAACACACATTAATAGTTCATTATATTATCAACCTGTAGGCTATGTCATTAACTGGCGTATGAAATGTGATACAAATCCTTTAAACCAAAACGTTATAGTAGATAGTACAGCTAATATAATTCTGATTGGAAAATGTGTTGGTATTTATCACAGATAATACTTAATAATAATCTTTCATTAGTTCTTGAATTAACCTTTAAATCAGTTACATCAAAATGTAAGTTAATCCAGGGAGATGTAGAGTTTGTATAGCGGCTTTACTGTTGCTGCTCTAGAAACATTACATAGTTTATACTTAAAATACTTGTCAACATTCCTATCTTGTTCTGAGTGTATTCTTTTTTTTTAAGAATCATAATTAAATAAAAATCTTTAGGAATGAAAACTGGTAAGAGTGTTGATAAAGAACTGTCCAATAAAGATGAAATCTTTAGGATGCCTACAGCTGGTTGCTGGCTTCAGCTTCACTTAAAGCTTTGTTTAAACCAAATGATCAATTGATTCCACAACATCTATCAGTAATTCAGTTAAAATGGAAGAATGTGAACGTGTTAAATTGCATATTGATGGCAATGTTTCTAAGATATTCAGTAGGCAGCATCAATGCTGGAAAAACAAAGTTAGCGTGGAGCCCTGTTAATGCGTGGGTGTATAGATTTTTCTCATTCAGACACTGTAAGAAGAACAGGTAAAATATGAACTGCTCTCATAGCTGGCCTACACTCACACACACAGTAAGGCCAGCTTGTGTCTATTTTGGTCCTGTTACCATAGAAAAAGAAGTGTGACATTCTCTAAGTGGTGTGACACCAACTGGGAATGCTGATAGAGAATTAAAGCATTCTTAAGGGAGACACAGATAATTCAGTTTATTAGCCTCAGGCCCCTGATCTTCACAGCGGTGTGTTTATTATGTTGAAATAATCCTCAGCCAGAAATCAGACATGACAGGATAGATGTTAAATAAAATAAAAACTAAAAAATACTTTTGTACCCATTTCCAGTTCCACCAAGCAAACCAAACTGTGTTATGGCAGGGAATCTCTTCTGACTCATGCTGTCTCTATCAGATTTGAGCCAACAAAGTGGCTCTCCTAATGTTACTAAAATATAGATCAGGTTCACAATTGTTTTGTTTTTGTTTTAGTCAGTTATAATATAGTACTCAAAAAATTACGACATGAAATGTTCCCAATAATCTGTCATTCAACAGTACAGGAAGTTATAAATTGAATTAAGTAGTTACACCACACAATGTGGGGAATAATCGACCGAACTTGTTTATTTCCAACCTGGCAGATCATCTTGCCTGCTTGTGTTCTCGTGGATTTCAGTATTTTTAGGGCCAAACTGTAAAATGAAGATTAAATATTCCAAAAACAATACCTACCATATAAGAGTCTCCTGTAGTTTAGTATTAATGAGTTCATATTTGATCATAGTGCAGGATGTGCAGTTGTCGCTGGCCAGCAGCAGCATCTGTACACAGCCACCACATGAACTCAGTACTGTGTCTTTTCCACAGACGGTGTTCAACAGTTGCTGTCTGTTCAGAGGACCACCAACCAGTCCAGCTGGCTCAGACCTCCTCCAGCAGGACTACACAAGAGACTTTTCACTGCACCCCCCCGTGTTCTGCAGTGTGACTTCAGAATTGTATTGCACATTTATTACAAACTCAGAAGTTTTACTTATGTCACTTTATGTTCAACATCAACATCTGCATTTCATAGATGTCTGAAGTCCTCACTCGATCTTAATGTTGTCACCAGATTGTTGACATTGACAACAGTGCAAAGTTTAGTATCAAATAGTGTACTACTACTATAATAGTGGTGTGTTATAGGGGCCTTGTGTGTTCAAGAAATGCCTGTCAAAAAAAGAGAAAGATACACAGTATTTAGGGAATATTTTGTTGCATTTTTTATTCTGTTAACATTTTATTTCTTGTCGTGTGGAACTACTTTACTCACAATTCACCATAAACACCTAAAAATATCCCAGTTTCCCTAAAAGTCAGGTCAGACGGGTCAGAAATTCTGAAGGTAAACTTTAATGTAGTTAGTAGAAGTAGTTAATACTGGAATCCATATGAAGTGAATCTTCTGAAATCATATGGTTCTATCCAATTAGAGTGCAGTTTGAACTGTAGACGGTAGCGTCTGTTCTCAATCTTGAATTTGAGTTTGTCTTTAACCATTTTGAAAAAGTCACATTACATGTCTCCTTAAATATTACACTCCTGGACTACAAAAATGCAATCTTAGATTTATACATGTTGCTTAATATTTATGTTAAGTCCCACCTCAGACCTGAGACATCACTTCCCTGTCCGGGGGGCAGGGAAGCGCAGGGAATATCGTCGGAACAGAAGGCTAATGTGAAATGAACCATAGAGGATGGATGAGCGAGTACTAACCACTACTGCTGACTGACAGCTGACACGCAAACACTGCAAAATATACCGCATTAAGCCATAGATCTCTTTAACTTGGCATTGACCACAATTTTTTTGTTTTTTCAAAATTAAATGTTTATTTCTAGACCAAAGACTTATTGAATAGTATTCAATGTTATCAAAGAACAAGCATCTAATACCTGTTGAGGAAGTGGTTCCAGCATTCCGCTGTGATGTTTGCTGCTTTTTCTCAACTGTAAACAAATGTAACACTAATGTCCGCTTGTGAATCTGATTTGCACCTCGTGTACACTATGATCACATATTGAAGTGAAAAAGGAGGCCTTGGTCCATGGATTGTGTTACATTGAGAATAATTGAACTCAAAAACATGGCAGTAACAATGTTGCATGTGGGTGTAGGAGATATCTGTGACACACATAATACCAGCAGCACAAAACGTGTTCCCTGTTTTACCAGTTGTTTTGCCTTCTGTCATTTTATCTGCCATTATACCGCTTGTTTCAAACTTCTTCATAAATATGTGTCTTTACGGGCTTCTACTTCTGTGCCATGCTTTAGGTTTAAAGGTACAAAAACGAAAAGACCAAACATTAGATTTGGTTTCAGTGCACAAAAGCATGTTTTGCACTCAACGCTTGTTTTGTATCTAACCACACTGCATCAGACATTCTCTCTAAAGCATGCGCCACTGCATTTATACAAAAGCATAGACATCGTTTATTATTACTGAAATGTAATAGTCTATTGGCGTGCACAAATGTATATAGAATAAAAAATACTATTTTCATGAATATACAGAACTACTGCCCAAGTGAGAATAACTTTATAAGTAATTATCAGTGTCACGATAACATTAAATGTTATGTAAAAGGGCCGCTTCATTTAAATGTGCAATTTGAAAAACAAGCAAACTTTTGGATTTAAAGCTGAAGCAATCAATTATTCATTTGACAGAGATGTCAAACCTTTTTGATAATCAATTTGTTTAAAACTTTTTTTTCTTTTCTTGCCAAAATGCCAAATATTTCCTAGTTTCAGCCTTCTCACTTGTCAGTTCCATTAAAACCAGTAATCACAATTTTTATGACCAAACCATCAAGAAAATAATTGGCAGATTAACAACTCAAAAAGTTAGTTCCAGCTCTTTATTCATTTGAATTTTATTTTCATTGATATTTTTTCAAATGAAAATAATTTCATGGTCAATTTGATAATTGACTTAATAAAAGAGACTTGCCTGCAATTATGAAAGTCTTTATTGTATGAGAAACGAGCCAACATCAGTCTGGAGTGTTTCAGTTTAAAGTTGTTGTTTTTTAATTGTCCATTTAAAAGAAAGTCCTTGTCACCTTCAATTTCATTGTTATGACTGTGTTACGGTATCGCATTTATTTCCATTTAACCATATTGATCTGTTTAAAACAATAAGATTGGATTTTGAAATTGTAAGTGAAATGTTTTTATGTTTACACACAAGTGGAACAAATGTCTGTCAGTTTGAGGACGTGACACAACGCCTACAACTCTTGATTGCCTTTTACTCATCGTTTGCTTAAATAGAGCTTTTATTGCAGTAATTTTAACATTAATAACCCCTTGTAAGGAAAGCTATTTTTATATGAGCAGCCAACACACCTAACAAGTGCTGGATCGCTGTAGCTAAAGAAACTCAGTCCTGCTTCCTAACATGAGGAAAGAGCTCCCTGATGCCCACGGTGTAATTTTAACAGGAAGGAAGTCTGCTGTGAACTATTACTGTACATGTAATTGATAGCCACTTTGAACCCAACTCTACACTGAGGTTAAATGCTTTC
>CAFUXE010000981.1:449127-467939 GCA_903364295.1 Serranus cabrilla
TGAAAACGGGTCCGCGACCCACTTTTGGGTCCCCACCCACCAGTTGAGAATCACTGATCTATCCTGTCCCGTAGCTGGCCTCCTGCCCTGTTCTCCTCCCCTACACTCCTGTTGCCATCCTCCTGCTCTGGTATTCAGCGGGCCACTTGTCCAGCACCCGGCCCGAACCTGATGAACCTCTCAGATCTTAAGTTGCCAGTTGCCTTTCCAACCTCTAGCCTCCTTGCCACTTTTCTGAGAAACTTTGCCAATGCATCAGGCCTCTTTCTCGAGCCTCCAGGCCACCCTCTGGAGTCCAGAACATCTTCCCTATTATGTCTTTCAAGGACTTCTGCCCCTCTGATCTCTATTGTCCAGGCTACCCTTTTCTTTCATTCTTCCCTCTGAAGCTTTACCTGAACCATAACCTGAACCTAGAAATCTGGAACCTATATCTGTGCGACCTGCTTTTAAGCTTATATACCTCCATTGTGTGAATAAACTGTATGAAGGAACTGCTTCGGTCAGCGTGGACTATCTGCACTCGGGTCAATTCCCTATACCGTACAACAAATAAGGGGTAATAGGCAGTTTTCGAATCACTGGAGGCAAAGCCAACTTTATGAAAAAGATTTAAAACAACTGGTTAAAGGCCTTCCGCGGCATTAGCTTTGACATTGTAGTGCTGCTCTAGTAGAAGCAATATTTAATGTTATTCTTTAAGGCTTACATCTGCATACTTCCTGTGTCAGATCCCGATGTCCTGGATACGTGGTTCTCCTCTGGGCTGTTTCCCTTTGCGATGCTCGGCTGGCCTGAGCAGGTACTGCACTTCCTCCAGCACAACATGGCCCTCATTAAACAGACCCATCTCTTTGTACAGTAACCACACCTTTACTGCCCACAGACCACTGACCTTCAGGGCTTCTACCCCAATTCCATTTTGGAGACGGGCAGTGACCTCATCTTCTTCTGGGTGGCAAGGATGGTGATGCTGGGCACGGAGCTGACAGGGCAGCTGCCTTTTAAACAGGTACTTGAAAGATGAGAAAACCCAAAATATAACAGTATTTATAAAACACTACTGATTATTACAGTGTCAGTTTTTCTCTTTCATGTTTTTCAGGTTCTCTTTCACTCTCTCGTGAGAGATAAACATGGCAGGAAGATGAGTAAGTCTTTGGGAAATGTCATTGACCCGTTAGATGTTATACATGGAGTCTCTTTGGAGGTAGGTAACATGTGGGCTTGGTGCAGGAGGCATCGTCCTGTTAATGACTTGAAAATACCTATTACACTGAATGAAGGGGTGGGGCTTGGGCATGCTGGGCATTTTTCCAACTTGACCATATTTCCCCATGCTTTTTAAGTGACTAATGGGGGGTGGGAATCTGATTGATTGTCTGATATTATGGAAAGATGGGAGGAATGTTGACGTCTTTGTTTTTAAATCTAATCCATTTGTCCCATTTTCTATTAAAGTCATCTTTTTTGAGTCTTAAACAATAAGTCATCTTTTCCATCACACATATTTCTTGTACTATATCTAACCATTCTGTTGATGATATATTCTTGAAGATTTTTTTTTGCAGCCCTTAGAAAAAATCAGTTACATGCCTGATTCTCATGCCCTTTCTACTGTAGTAGTATAAAAAGTTTTATTTATACTTGTTGAACTGTATTGTCTGCCGAAAACCAAATGAAAGTTACAATTTTGTGCTTTTGTGAGACGCTATGATGTGCATGAAGGCATTGGATTTCCTCAAAAATAGATTTATTACTTTCATGAAAAGTGAAGGCATCATATAGTCCCTTGATGTGAGAAGAATAACTCTGTTTTTTTCCGATATAGCATGACAGTACAGCTGATGTTATGTAAGAAACAGCCCACTGAGGCTGCCGTCTGTTTTTATTCACTCAAAAGACCTTTTTGTTGTTCATTTCCTCCTAGAGACTTGAAGAGAAAGTAAAGGAGGGAAACCTTGACCCCAGGGAGCAGCTGGTTGCCATGGAAGCACAGGTCAGCTGCTCTCTCTTCTGTCTTTTCTCTCTGGCTGACTGAGCACACTCATTACTTCCTCTCTTATCTGTAAATTCAATCTGCTTCCCCACAGAGGAAAGACTTTCCCAACGGAATCCCTCAGTGTGGGACGGATGCGCTGAGATTCGCACTTTGCTCTCACAAAATGCACGGTGAGTGACTCTTTATCTGAAGAGGGAGATCATTTGGTCAAGTGAATGAATGTGTGAACTATGTGAGTGTGAGAAAGTGCTGCAGTAAAAGGAGGATGGGCTGCAAGTTAAAGTGGAGAGACTGCTGTGACAGAACTCAAGATCACTTTTCACAAATGTATTTTGTCATGGAGAAATCTCCATGACAACGGTGAGTTTCATGGCGTCTGGGGCCAGTTCCATAAAAGCACCTTATTTTTTTTTTTATTATTTTCCTTTAAATCTGAGTTAAGGTTTACGAAATTAAAATTGGTTGTATAAAACATCAAGTCTTCTCCTTTAGGTTTCCTTATTTTTCCTCCATTTCTTGGTGTTATTTAAGTGATAGCTGAAGGTCAGTTAAAGATCTGCACAGAGGACCTTAACATACAATGTAAGGACAAAAACCTAAGGTACCTCTCACTGCCACTTAACCGCAATGTAATGTATATTAATACATTTTTATATCAGCCTGTGGCACATTATCAGAACACTACCTTCTTTAACAAGAACGCGTCATGTTTTGTTAGCTAGCAGGGATAACGTTAGCGTTAGCTACAGCAGCGGTTCTCAACCGGTCTGGCTTTGGGACCAACCATCACCCCGTAAAGACGAGCCACGACCCAAAACGAGGAAAATTTTCAACTTCTAAAATGTATTTAATGAAAAGATGGTGCAGATTGAACCTGGTATAGTACAGAATAACACAGTATGCCAACACAACAAAAGTGTAATGATAAACCAGCAGCCTGGGGATGCTAGAGAGGAAAATATTCCCTTTTACACTAAATTAGCTGCATTTTAATTAAAAAAACAAAAAGTGCGTCTTAGATAACACAACATACAACTAGTTTCAAAAAGACCCAAACTTTCGCCATGCTCAGTCAGCAGATGGAAACAAACTGTGAGAGTGAATAGACGGCATAAAAAAATCCCCTTCAAAATAAAACCACAGGAAAAGGCCCACGACCCATTAAAAATGGGTACGCGACACACTTTTGGGTCCTGACCCACCAGTTGAGAATCACTGAGCTACAGTCTATTTTATATCTAGGCTTCAATAGGCCCTAATGTTAAAACAAACAATGAATATTTAATCACGTAAGGATATCATCTTTATTGTGAATGACTTATGTAGCCATACAGTTAATCTAACCTGATGATTAACTGTGACTCAGTTAACTTATTAATTATTAACTGAATTAATTTTACTTGCACATTCCTCCGACATCCGTTTATGTGTATTACAAATGATTCAACCAACATACAGACCAACCAATGAAAAGACTGAAAGTCCATTAATCTTTTTTCTTCCTCTTGATCAGGTGAAGACATCAGTCTGTCCATCTCTCAGGTCCTGAGTTGCAGACACTTCTGTAATAAAATGTGGCAGACACTGAGATTCACACTGGGAGTGCTGGGGGACAACACGGCGCCAGTGGGAACATTGGAAGAGGTAAAGCAAAGGAGTATTATTTTGATGTATATGTTTGCACGGTGATGCTAGAGAGGAAAATATTCCCTTTTACACTAAATAAGCTGCATTTTAATTAAAAAATAAAAAGTGCATCTTAGATAACACAACATATCTTATTTTAACAGACTCAGCGGCTTTCATGCACAAACATTAAATAAAAAAGTCCAAACTAGTGAGAAGTAGTTTCAAAAAGACTCACCAAGCTCAGTTAGCAGATGAAAACAAACTGTGAGAGTGAATAGACGACACAAAAAAATTCCCCTTCAAAATAAAACCACAGGATTTTTTTTTGCGCAGGACCCACTGAAAACGGTTTCGAGACCCACTTTTGGGTCCCGACCCACCAGTTGAGAATCACTGACCTAATACATACATTTACAATATAGGAATCATTGTACATAAGATGTATTAAATATACTTAATAAATGTTTGTTACCTTTTATGATTATTCCTTTTTTTCCCGATTTTCAGACGACTCCTCTGAGCAGTATGGACCGCTGGATCTCTTCCAGGCTCTACAGCACGGTAGTAAAGTGTGAGCAGGCCTTTGAAGCCTACGAGCTGCATACTGTTGCATCTGCACTGTACTCCTTCTGGGTCCACAGCTTGTGTGACGTCTACATGGTGAGGAGCATCATCTTACACTTTGATGTCATGTAACAAAGGACAGATTTGAAATGAGATCAGACTTGTTTCCTTTATATTAACAGTAGTCTACTACCTGCTCAGTCTAGACTTATTCATAGAAACAGGGAGGCTCAGTCACTGGTTATGTAAGATGGATATAAACCTTAAATAAAACTAGAGGATTTGAGTTGAGCCATTAGTAGCTACTCTGATATCAAAATGTTTTCTTTCCTGATGTGTGTGTGTGTGCTGTAGGAGTATGTGAAGACAGTGCTTCAGACCGACACAGAGCAGCACAGTATCAGAGCGAGGCAGGTGGCCACGAGGGTCCTCTATCACTGTGTGTCCACTTCTCTGGCCCTGCTCTCCCCCTTCATGCCCTTCATCACTGAGGAGCTGTGGCAGAGACTCCAGCCGTTCAGACCTGAAGCTGCCGCCCAGACCACTCTGTGTTTACAGCCGTACCCCTGCGCCTCTCAGCTGGTAGGACCACAACCCTCAAACCTGCCCACAGCAACAACAGGGGCTTACCTTAATGACATTTTTAAACACAGGGTTCAACCATGTTTAAAAAGGTCAGACAGGTGCTGCGTTCCAAAGTCAAGGAAGGATCCTCAAACGGCTGAATTTGATGCACACTACGTCTTGATATTCGCTGATTCCAATGTCGAGGATCCTCTGGAGGACAGAGTCCTTCTTTTACCGAAATTCCAAGGATGCTTGTGTGTCTCCTCAGTGCGCCCAGCTTACCCATAAAGCCTTGCGCACACCGGTCGACCGGGAGATTTAAAAATGGCGAGTGCAGAAGCGGTGACGCCGGCGGCAAAATATGCATTTAAATGTTAATATTTTCGCTACAAAATCAATATTTGTTCAGTATGATAATAATATAGGAAGGAAACAGGAGCGCTGTAATTACAACAGACAATAGCGCCAATATCCGTTATTTTTTTATTTAACTATCATTTTTATTATTATTTATGTACATACATTTTATCTATAGAACGATTTTCAAGATACTGAAAGACACTACAGATTAGTGAGCACAGTTTAAAAAACAGAAAAATGTAATTGGAGAAAGAAAGAATATGTTGATAAACACAAAAAACGAAAAGAAGTCACGCATTAGAAATGTGCGAGTACATTCACACTCTGAAGTCTGTTCCATTTGTGCGTTATGCCAGTGATAGGAAGGACTCTGGCCTTGTCTCTGGAGGACCCGACTCTGAAGGAAGGATCCCACCAAGGAAGGATCCTTGACATTGGGAAACAGCAAGGGTCTCACACATTACAGAAGAACAGAGTGGAATCTAGCCATGCAGATGGTTTCTGTTTTAGAGATTGCTGCTGAAAACCCAATAACATGGAGGTGGAAGGTGTTTTTTTTTTTTCATGTGCCAGACCCAGTGTAAGCTTTGGCAACATACCTTTTGTTTTTGAATAACCTAGTATATAAAGTATTTTCTATTGATTTAAATTGATATTAGTTTTAGTCACTTTTTAAGGAGTACTTCTCCTATTTAGCATTGCCCACTGTTCACAGATATCATCCATCCACATCATACTGTACCTGTTACCTCTTACCTTTGCTTGTTGTTATTCCAGCTGTTGCTACCTTTTCCTTTCCAAGAGCAGAGACAAGTGATAAGACCCCAAAACCCCAGTTCACTGTATAGCTGCACATTCCCTTCAGTGAGAGCCACGACTGACAGAGCAGAGAAGGAATACTGATCATTGAAAAGGCTCTTCAGATGCAAAAAAGGATATATTTTATTACATATCCAAAAGATCACAATGTTTTGAAAAATGAAAATCTTTCTGTGTGTATGCATTTTCCTATGGAACTGCCTCCTGTATCTTGGCTACACACACAATCGTTTCAATCAATTCAAGGCCAAAGTTTGTCATGTTGTAATTGCTTTAGTTTTAATATTGGACTTTTAAACTGTACAATATACTATACTTAGCTTAGAAGTGATATAGTCGTGAACTTAACTTAGGCAGGACACACAGTGAACTCTGATGATCTTTGCTTGCACTCCAGTTCTGAATGTTGTCCTGTTATTTTTGGCTGGTTTTTCAACTTTCCAATGCGTTTTAGCTGATGTGTCCGTTTTTATAACCTCTCCATCCCGCTAGGCTCACTGGCACTTCCCTGAAGAGGAAAGGGATTTCCTGCTTGTGCAGGAAGTGATCCGAGTGGCCCGTTCACTACGAGCCCAGTGTGGCATGACCAAAGAAAAACCGTCCAGTAAGCGATTTTAAAGTTCAAAAAATAACACGTAACTGATGAATGCTTTAAGGCTGCTCAATATGAATCCAGTTATGTTTCTATCCAAGTCATACAACAAATGAATTGATGAGCTTTAATGATAGATTAGTAAATGTAGCATGTTTTATCTTACTTATATGTCGTGTATTTCAGTGTGGGCAGTGTGTTCACCCAGCCAGGCCCAGGTCCTCCTTCACTTTGGGTCAGCTGTTTGGACGTTAAGTCGGATCTCCAACCTCCATTTCTACTGTCCTCATGGAGCTGAAAACCTCTCGGTCCACTCCAGTCCTCCACCTGCAGGAAGCCTCGTTGGTGTGGTGGACCACGAATGCCAGTTACACCTTCCCGTTCAGGTATGTGTCAACTTCCTGTCTCATAAGCATAATCATACAGAAACTCACAGCTGCAAATGTCACATTCAGGTCTTCAAATTAATGAGGGATTGCAGGACTGATTGTGAAATCTGTCCCCCCCAACTAATTAATAAGTGGAAAAAATGAATCACCTGCAATTTTGTTAATTCATTAGCATGTTTCCATATTTATTCAGGGGGGATTAATCTGTTTCTGTGTCAGGCTTCTTAATTTTTAAATGTTAAATCATTTTGCTTTTTTTTGTGTGTGTGTATTCCCTATGTCTTGTAAAGCATCCTTGGGTTTCTTGAAAGGCGCTATATAAATTTAATCTATTATTATTATTTTTTTATTTTTTATTTAATTAAGTTAATTAATTTGACGCTGAGGGCTCAAAAAAAGTTCTTTCAAAATACTGACTTTCATCTAATCCAAAAAAATATTTGGCACATTGCGCCTTTTTGGTCGTTTTGTGTCACAGTTTGTTTTCGTCTGCTAACTGAGCATTGCATGAAAGCTGTTGAGTCTGTTAAAATAAGATATGTTGTGTTATCTAAGATGCACATTCTGTTTATTAATTAAAATGCAGCTATTTTAGTGTAATAGGGAACATTTCCCTCTCAGTCTGCTCCAT
Source organism: Serranus cabrilla (assembly GCA_903364295.1). Taxonomy (NCBI): domain Eukaryota; kingdom Metazoa; phylum Chordata; class Actinopteri; order Perciformes; family Serranidae; genus Serranus; species Serranus cabrilla. The sequence goes on from CAFUXE010000981.1 coordinate 456,681, forward strand.
CTTTTCATTAAATACAGTTTAGAAGTTGAACATTTTCCTCGTTTTGGGTCTCGTCTTGTCATGACGGGGTGATGGTTGGTCCCAAAGCCAGACCAGTTGAGAACAACTGCTGTAGGCTGTCCTGTACACTGTACCAGCTGCAGAAAACCTTGTAGTTTCTTGACCTTAACAGCTTGCTGAAACTATCTATTCTTTGATCGGAACTGGCCTGAACTCTGAACTCTTACCTGAGCTTGGAAAGTAAGCAAATAGTTTTGCATTGACTAAGTATTTCATACAACTTAATGTTCAAAATCCCCAAATTCCAAACTGTCCCTTGGAACTCAAAATTCAAAATGCAAAGTGGAAAGTTTTGTTGGTTTTCTTGATGCTGATATCTAACATACAATATGAATTTTCTCCGCCAGAGTGGACTGAACATCGATAAACAGATCCTTCAGCTCTCCCAGTGCAAAGACAAGCTTGTTCCAAAGCTGGAGAAAATTCTCTGCAGGGTCCAGTCACCAGACTACTTGACCAAGGTTCCTGCTCATGTCCGACAGCAGATGGACACTAAGGTGAGCACTGGGCAGCAAGTTGCAGGGCTGCGATGGGTTATTCATAATTGGCTACCATTGGTCTGAATTGAAAAAGGTAACAGTTTGAATTTGTATTACTGCTGAAAGAAACCTAATGACTGTCAAACCTTGGATCTGCCTTGGATCAAGACAGGTGGCAAAGTATGTTTTTCTCATTTTTATGCCACCTACAATGTCCCACTACCCTACCGTCAAAGATTCCAATCAAAAGCCCTAAAAAAGCTCCAGCACAGAGCAACCTTATCTGTACAGAGCGAGAAACAAACTGTAACATGGAGGCAGATATTATATAATTCACAACCACTAACACTGTGTTAGCTACTTCCAGCTAAAGCTAAGAACCTAACAAACAAGATAGATGCTAACCACAGTTACTATTCTGATGTCTGCTAATAGCCAATTTTGGTGCACAACAGATTCCCCCCCAGTATGGAGTCTTATATAATAACATTCCCAGTCAAAAAAAAGCATAAGAAGTAGCCTCAACATGCACTTGACACATCGAAGCTGCAGCTACTAGCTGTCTGAAACACGTTTATATTTTCACCAAAATTGAACTGACCTGTATCTAAAGGACAAAGGTGTTGACATGCTTGACTCAGCCGGCAGGGTCCTACTTGCACACCTTTTCAGAACCCCAGTTCTGATACAGAACATAAGAAGTTTTATGTAGTTCTCAAGCCAGTTGTTTTTTTTTCCAGATAAAAACGTTTCGATTCTACCACTGTCAATACCAATGTTCCCAGTTAGAAAAAATTTAAAGCATGACAGTGTTTGACCTGAACCCCAAATCACTGAATGCTCCCCTGAAAAACACACCAAAATCGCATCTACTTGTGATCAGAAACACTGGTGAAATAAAATAAACTCACTAAATAAATACTAATGAAAATAATACATTTCCAGAGAGGAATTAATTGCTTGCTTTGACATTACCCGGCAGTTATAAAGTATTAGTGAAGTATTAAGATGGAAGGTAATATCTAATAGGGATTGACCAGAGTTGACTTTGGGTTTGGTCTATTTCAGTGTGAATAGCTTACAACTGTTCGGCATTGATTGGAACTCCAAAGATGTTAGATGAATCGACATTTCACCTCGAAATTACATTTTAATTTCATCCTAGCAATTTTTATTTGAACATGTCCTTTTCCACAAGTCCATAAAATGAATTCCAATAAAGGAATATTACTATGAAATTAACAATGATGAAATTACATGATATTGTATTATTTTTTGTGACTTCAGTTTTTATGTAATGCTATCCATTACTTGTACTACATGGTTTCATAATTGTATGCTAGTTGGCATACAATTAGAAAAACTTGTGGAAAAATGTCATGTGACTGAGAGTTTTCATCCTCCTCATGTGTGTTTAGATGTCAGCCCTGCAGCAGGAACTGAAGACGATTGAGGACCAGCTGAAGATTCTGCAGGGGACTCAAACAACAGATTAACTACAACCAAACAGGCATACAGTAGCTGTGTGGATTGCTGGACATCAGAACTGAAGATTTTTATTTATGAATGATTATAGCATATGTTGTCTGAGCTGGGGATCTTTACACTGCTTCAGTGAAGGAGCCGTTGCATAATATATATCATGTCGTCACATAATGCAGTTTCCTACTGTCAAACTGTAATGCTGCAGTACTGTACTGCATAATTAACGGCTCACCTGCAGATGGAGTTGTGGGAGGCTGCAGGTATCTGTGAAATGGTTCCCTTTTGTTTTGATCCCTATTCTTAAAATGAATGTATCTTTTTCTAAACTTGACTAAATGTGTTTCCTTGTTCGGAATGTCAAAATTTTGAGGAATCCTTGTCCAACATCATTTGGAGTAAATACAAGCCTAGTTGTGTGGTTCAAGATGCTCTGGTGAGGATTGCAAGTGATGTTGAATTTTGGATTTGAGTGTCAGCAGAAACGAGCATGGCACAAAGCCATCAATGTTATTAGTCATTTTAGATCACTGACTTTTGGTCAGTCAGAAAATAGGAAGAAATGTATCCATCACAAAGGCAGGTGTGTCATTGCAGCCAGGTCACATCAGTAACAACACATACAAGGACATTGTAAGGACCAAACAACAATAAGATAAATATATATTGAATAAATACAGCATAGCATAATATATAATCATAGTTAAGAACAGAGACTAAGAGTAGTAGCACAACATTTAAATTAATTTAAACTATTTGCATGGTCTATGCGCAAGTTAATCATACTGCCTAGCAATACCATTTAAATTGATGGTGCGAGTTGTCCAAGCTGCTGGATTGTCCTTGCATATAAAAATACAATTAACTGTTCTTTGAACCAGCTCTTGCTAATGGGTAGAGGTCTGTAACTATTATAACGACTTGATTTAATTCGCCAAGGGCGCTCTAGTGAAATGTGCTATTGAGTTGCATTATGGGAAGTACAGGAACCTGCGATTTATAGCGTTTGCCCCATGCTGAGGAATAAAAGTCAGGTTATCTCCACCTCTGCTGCTACAATTTTGACCATTCTTGTTTTTATCGAAATTAGATCAGAGGATTCAAAATGAATGAGTTTTTATTATGTGGAAGTTTTGTGTTAGCAGGTTTAAAGAAAGAAAGACGAAATAGTTCTGGACAGGACCCCGGCTCGTGTCGTGTCAACTAGTTACTAAAGAAGTCTATAATCCGGAGGTGTAGTTTTGAGTAGTCAAATGAAAAATGCCGTCATCATACACATACGAAGAGGCTACCCGTGATAGACCCAGCTGGAGTAGGAGAAAGTGAATCAGGGCGGAGGATATGACTTTTCGCTGCAAAATGTAACCGCGGACACACGAGCCGGTGGCAGTGTAACGTTTGTAGCAGAGTTGACACGGTAGCCTGCTAACAATAGCAGCTACTGGTGTTGGATATAAGAGAGGAGCCCTAATGGGAACCAGAGGTGGAGGTGCAGGCAACACTGGAGCTGCTGTGTAGCACCGAAGGAAACACAAGGGTGGCTCGACTTGCAAGTGTTAGCTAGCTAGCCAGCTAGCCGGCTGTTAGCACTGCAGCTCGATGTGAGCTTTGTTTCGTCTTACGGTGCAAACCGTACCGAATGGTTCAGAAGGACATATGAGAGGTGAGTGATACTTGCTTCATCTGCTCGTGAGTGAAAAGACAAACAGTGTACTGCTGCTGCTCGGTGTTAGCCAGCCAGCTAGCTAACTAACATCATGTCAGCATAACGCGTTAGCTTGCTATTAAGACACTTCGTGTCCTGAGGTTTGGAAACCACGGGAGATAAGATAAACACCGGCCATGCCCCAGCAGTGTTGTACATCCATTGTGTGAACTTCACTAGCCGAAATGTTAGCTTCAGGTGGCTTAATAGCGTAAAAGAAGAATGTTAACAACTGGATTTCATCTCAACAGGACTAGGTGGCTGCACCTCCCGTGACCTGCTGTTTGCAATAAAGACACTTGCATCAGCTGTTAAGTTAATAATATTTATTATTCGCAATCTACGAGGCCTCGCTTTGGCTGTCGCCGTTGCCTTTCCACATTGTGGTCATGTGAACCATTAGCCGGATGGTACAGTGTCCGATGCCTCAGTAGGTGCCTGCCACAGGCTCCCCTGTCCTACCAGTCAGTTCCACGTTGTCTGGCGGAAGGAGGAGGGGGTTCAAGAAGAATAGAGTTTCAGCTGGTACAATTTGTGAGAAGAGCAACAGTTCCCTCCCTCTGCCCATCCTCCCTCACCGTTCAGTCTGCAAAGCTTAACTTCCTACAGTTCAAAGGGAGGCATGACAGATCCGTAGGCTGCTCCGAGTTCAGGTACCGTTAGTCTCACACTTTATATTCCTTAGATTTAGAGATCACTACTTATTTGGTGCATAATTTCTTTAGACATAGGATTTTCTTATGTCCCTGACACTTTAATGCTCACTTCAAGGACTTAAACCACGCTGACTGCGTCTGAATCTTTTCCTTTACCTCATATTATTACTTTTCTACTTGAATTCATGCATTGTTGCTCCAAGTTACTGTGTGTCTGCTTACTGCTTTTGTGTTTTCAAAAGAAAAACAGTATCTTAGATTGCCATACTGCTTTAAGTATACATGGTGCTTCTTTCTTTGTTAAGATGATCAGTTGAGTAATTTAGGTCTTTCGAAACATGCCAGTAAAATCTATATTAATAGGTACAGCTCGCAAAAGCGAATGCAGTGTAATAGAAAAGTCCTGTAATAAAGCTTTGCTGATACTCAGTTTTTGTTGAAAATATTTTAGAGTTGTGTTTATTCAACTCAGTGGTCATTTGAGGATGAAGTTTGTGCTGCTTTTAAACTTTGTCTGAATTTGCATAGAGAGGAGTTGTTATTTAGCCTACACTCATTGATCAGAAAAACTGAACATTGTAACCATCATAAAGGTTACACTTTGATTTATCTAGGTATTACGTGGTGTAAGCAGTTACACAACCTAAGACAAATGATACCACTGAGAACTTTGCACATGTATATATGACCAATTTCTTTTTTAATCATCTTAATAAACATTTATTTATGACTGACACATAAAAGGATTCCTGTGTATAACGAAAAGCTGAAAGTGCCAGTCCTGTTTGCTGTAGTGTGTCAGATTTGGATTCCTTTTAGGTCTGCACAAACCCCCTACCTCGACCTTGTATCACAACCATGAGTCACTGACTACACATATGACTGCTCTATAAGCTGTTCTCAGACATCTGATGTATCTCGGTAGGTGGGACGGATGTAGGAAATGGGTGGAGGAGTTCTTTGTAAGGTGATAGTGATATGGAGATAAACAGGTCTGACATGTTAACAGCTTGCAGAGCAGTAAAGCCCAGCCAAAGATCCATCACTAATAAGAGTGTTTGTTCCTTGTAGTCAAACATCCATCCTTACAAGATTATTGCAGGCCTATATTTATCAGCAGTAATTGGTTTAGGCTTTTCTAATGCTGAGAAGCTCCTGTAGAGGAGCCAGTGTGACCTCCATCCTTCACTCACGTCCTTTCTTTTCCCTCCCCCAGTGTACAACAACAAAACAAACATAGTATTTTTCTTCTGACTGGAGAGCTCTGTGTAAGCATTTTACATGTCTACTGGAAATGTACGTTGTACAGCACAATCTTACACATAGTACACTTAATGAAGTGTTGGTTCAGCTTAAAAAACTTTTTTTTTCAGTAGTGAGACAAAGTTCTGAGAATTCCGTCTCTTCCCCAATACAATGATTCAAGCGACTTTGAGTGTCTTTAAAAGTGCTGTATAAATACATTCGATTTTTTTCATCAATTATCATTATTCAGCTTCGAATTTTCATATTTATAAAGTGCAGTCCTATCCCAGCCCAGTCAGCATGTACACTAAGTATTAGCCGATTTAATCAAGATAAACCGATGACAACACATGTAGACACCAGAAGGTGGGTAAGAATGCTTACTTGCAGATTTGTGATGAAGTTGGATTTTATGTAAACTTTACAATCTGTAAGTAGTTTCAAGTGTTCAGTCATGTTGGGATTCACATAGGTCATAGTCTATTTTTTTAAAATCCCAATGGATTAAACAAATACATCTCAATTTGTATCATCAAAATCTCAAAATCTTAATGGTAAATTGCAAAACTCTTGTATTTTTTGTGCAAAACTGTCTCCATGGTGAGGCTGGCATTTTGCATATTTTGCCATTACACACCGCTGTATTATGATTGTACAGAGTCATAACTGTCCCAAATTACACATGCTGGGTAGGAGCCCAGGGAAAAGTCATCTACATTATCGGACTGAGACAGTCATAGTACCACCTGCTAGCAACAGGAAGTAGGCTTTTTTGTGTGTTTTGTAGCACTATATCATTGACACAGGAAGTTGATCAAAATTGCACTCATTCATTTCAAATTCAAAATAACGTTTTGAGGTTTTTTTTGTTTGATTTGTATATGGCTATAATAAAAGCACAAATCTTGCAAGCAATCAATAGGACCCACCTTTTGCTGCTACTGTACTCTTTTGTGAATTGGGATGCCTTCTGTGGGTGGCACTTCCTTGATTTCAGTGGTTCCACTCAAAATATGTGGAATACTGGTTTGTGTCATATCCCTAAGGTTTCAAGACTAATTCTGTAACAAACCAATTCAAGAACCAGAGGTTATTTGGTGGAAACTGGAGCTCAATTTTATTATGTTCCATTCGAGAGTGGCTGCTGAGTAAAGTGCAACATCTAGTGGTAAAATTCAATGTTCTGGTCCCCAGTGTGTGGCTTAATATCAAAGTGACATTCATACACCAGCCCAGCCCTGGTCTATGGTCGTATAAAACATCTGTAGAATCGGCCTGCAGTCAGAGAATGCTTGGTATTTTTGCTTGGCAAATTAACAATTAATCACTTTAAAAACTTTTTCTCAGAAAAAAAGTCATTTAATGAATTAATGACAATTGTCTCCACATTATATTGGGTTTTCATCTTGACCATTGGTTTACTGGTTTTATCCATGTTATGATTTATCTTAGAGTTTTTGCGTGTCAGTGGTCCAATGCCGTTTCTGGTGCTGTTCTACCCTGGCAACAAGGATGACTACATGTAACCACAAACTCTTTTAAGGATTCAGTACAAAAATATAGTTACTAGGTCTTTTACAACCACATCTGTCAATGCCTAACTTGTCATCTGGATTATGTGTACCGATGATTAAGGGTTTTTAAGATATCCCACATGCTTGTGAAAGTTTCAGTGACTTAAATTCTGCTTCTACTATGAGTCACCTTTTCCACCCAAGTACATGTTACACAGAAAAAGATGGCATTAATCTCTCATTTTTGCCTTTTGGTAAATAATAAAAGAATGCAGAGTACAGAATTCCGAGTGCATATTTCTGAAACAAAAGTTTAGACGATTGAGCACTAACCTCTTGAAACCACGTGCCTGGGTAGGTAAAGGGGTTAAATATATATGTCTTTGTACAGTTTTCAAATGTATAAAATTATCTAATTTTTGGGGTTGTACCATGGTTAGGTTTGTCTGTCCAGTGAAGTAGAGTTTTGTTTGCATGTAGTCTGTAATGGAAACCTTCTGTGTTGATGGGGGGGCAACTCACACAGGGCAATTGTTTCAGGAAGTTATTCAGCATTGATCCCTAAACACCCTCACAATACAAAGCCTGAGTATTGGTTAAACATATCTGATACTAGTGCAGATGTGACATGTATGTTTGACACCATAAAGAAATGCACTTGTTTTTCTATGCTTTGAGGAAAGACATCTACTAGAACCCTTTTTATTCAGTAGAAGCTCACAGTACTGAAATGTCATATTCTGCCAAAACACAAGAGGCTGCACAAGTTTGCCCAAATAGGATACTGTCTAAAATTGACAATAATATACAATATGTGCATTAAATCAGGGACCATATGATCAAAGAATAATTAGGCAAGATTACACATACATGCTAACTTTTAATACTGGACAGTTTGGATAATTGGTACTGCTGGACACATTTTGGATGTTACCCAATGATTCAATATCATTCATGTTCATGTTATTCTGCCCTTAGCACCAAGGGTCATGAAATACTTTGTGATCAGAGCCATATGTGCTTTGTTCTAAAATGTCAGAAAACAATGGAGTAATGACCAACACAATTTCCAGGATTACCCAGTCAACGTTTTCTAATTGTTTGTTTTGCCCAACCCACAATCCAAAAATATTCACTTTGCAATAATTTAAAGCAGGGATTAGCAAATGTAGAGCGAGCCAAAGTTTACTTTGCTGGTTTGAACCATTGAAATGCCTCAACAACATTAATCTGCAGAGGTTTCACCATCTATCTCATCTAACTCAAAGGCAGGTCATCAATTAAAATAAAGAAGATAACAGCATTTTTTCATAAAATTTAGAAATTTGAAAGACTATAAAGGACTGTTTTAACATATTTAGACTAGAACAGTCATTTTTTATCTTTGCCTGAAGGAAAGTGAAGGTCAGGGTGAGACTCAAACCTGAGTAATACATAAGAATGTGGAAATCTTTTGGATGCTTTTGCTGATAGTGTGACTGCTTTATTGTATTACACATGTACAGAAGGACTTTGTTTTGTTTTTGTTATCTAAATGAGCTGCATGCAATCTGCTGATCATTTGTTCTGCTCTGTTTTCAGGATGATGGCTGAAGGGTAATTTCCAAGGAAGCACATTCCCTCAACCCAAAGTGACCCCGCTCTCCCCTTTTTTTATTTTTATCTGCACTTTTGCAACTTCCCCTTGTTTCGACTCTGTGTGTCCTGTCATTTCCCTGTCTGTAAGGGATTATAAGGAATGCATGCATTCCACTGTAAGAACGTGTAAATCAATTTTAAATTGGACAATCTTCCTCTTGACACCCTCCTGACCAAAAGACAGGATGACTCTCAAATTTGAAGAAATTATAATGTGATTGGATATGAACTTCCTGCCCATTTGAGGTTTAAACCTCAGTCTGTAGGATTCCAACCCTGGTTCCAACACTTGTTCCCTACCTGCAGCCTTTCCACAACCCTATCCCTTTCTAGTGTCATTGGGCCATGGTTCGCAAAAAAGGCTCTCTTATACTATGCGGTGCTTTCCTGTTTGTCGCTTGGAATGCTTTGCTTCTTCTATATCTTTGGGGTCGTCCTCCTATTGGTCGTCTTGGAGAAGGTGGTGGAGCCGAACCAGGAGGAAAAGAGGAGTGGGGCAAGGGCAGAGGGAAAGGAGGCCAGCTCAACCTAGCCGGGGAAGTGATCAGGCTGGCAGAGGAGGTTGAAATTCAGCTCGAGACCCAGAAAAAGCTATTGAAGCAGATTGAAAGTCACAGGGCAGTGTGGGCTCGGCAGAAAGAAGTTGGGAAAAGAGAAACGGAGGATACAAAAGAAGTCAAACAAGAGGTTGTCCACCAGCCACTGAAGCCTCAACTTCCTCCAAAAGACAGTGTGGATGATGTGGACCAAACTCAAGTAAAACATTCACAGAAGACTGTTCATACAGTAACTTCACACCCCGAGTTAGAACAGCACCAGGCCATTGAAATAAAGGAAGAAAAAAGCGAGGACAATAAATTACCGACGTCTGCGGCCAGCCCAGAAGTTGTCATTCCCATTCTCGTTATCGCTTGTGATAGAGTGACGGTAAAACGTAGCCTGGACAGACTGATACAGTACCGCCCTTCTCCAGAACTGTATCCAATCATCGTCAGCCAGGACTGTGGCCACAGCGAGACAGCTCGCGTCATTGCTTCATATGGAGATCAAGTGACGCACATAAGCCAACCAGACCTGGCGGACATCAGAGTACGGCCGGAGCACAGGAAGTTCCAGGGTTACTACAAGATTTCCCGACACTACCACTGGGCACTCAACCAAGTGTTTAACACCTTCTCCCAGTCTACTGTGGTCATAGTGGAGGATGACCTTGAGGTGAGTGATCTCAGATTTCTGCCTCATTCTCATCACATTACCACACATTTCAATAGGCATTGTAATCCATGACCGCTTGCCCTTTATTTACAGTTGAAACCAGAAGTTTCCATACACTATAAAAAGACACAATCTCTTTTTTCTCACTGTCTGACATTAAATCAGACGAAACCTTTCCTGTTTTAGGTCAATTAGGATTACCAAAAAATGTCTATTTGCTGAATGCCAGAATAATGAGAGAAGTTTTCATACATTTCATTAGTATTTGGTACCATTGCCTTTAAACTGTATGACTCGGGTCAAACGTTTTGGATATCCTTCCACAAGCTTGACACACTCTTACCAGCTTCAGCTAGCATCTTCACAAGGTTTTTTGCTTTTGTCCTTGGGTTGATATGCACATTTCGGTCCAAACCATGTTCATCTCTGGGACACAGAATCTGTCTCCTTCCATATGGTATGATGGCTGGACATTCCCAATTGTGTTTCTACTTGCGTATAATTGTTTGAACAGATGAACGTGGCCTCTTCAGGCTTCTGGAAAAAAAAAAAAAGCTATCAGAAGCTTCCAAAGACAAGACATCATCATCTGGGTAGAAAGTAATAAAAAATACTTCTTTCATTATTTTGGCATTAAGCAAATAGAAATAATTTTGGTAATCCTAACGGACCCAAAACAAGAAAACTGATTGTCTGATTTCATGTCAGACAGTGAGAAAAAAAGAGCATATGTGTCTTTTAAAATAGTGTATGTAAACATCTGGTTTCAACTGTTTTTGTTTGCTTTATGGGATGTTATGTAACACGTAAATAAAACAGAAAGCTACATTTTGGTCATCCTTTTTTGACGTATAACCAATGGAGAACTGTACAAAGGCAATATATTTATTTTACATGATCTTCATACATTTTTGTTCATTTTATGCTTATTTTATGTTTTTGATGCCAGCAAAAACAATGTTTGTTTGTTTTCAATGTGCGAACACTGTGCAAACACCTGTTTTGAACATTCCAGAGGTAAAATGGTTAATTGGTAACAGGTGATCATAGTATATTATGATAGGCGTGAAAGGATCATCCTTGAAAGGCTCAGTGTTTCACAAGCAAGGAAGACACAAGCTCCACCACTTTGTGAAAAACTGGGCAAATAATCAAGCAACACAACAAAAATCCATAACATCCTGAAATCTCCGCACTGGGCTTCAGCGGTATTATGGTATACCAAGGTTTGTATTAAACTGACTGCAGATTTAAAAAAAAAAAAA
>CAFUXE010000982.1:16852-44083 GCA_903364295.1 Serranus cabrilla
CACACACACACACACCTCCCTCCCTCTAATGGCTGGGTTGAATGTAGAGTCCACCTACACATTTTCCTGACTCATTTGTACTGTTGCTCCTGGAGAGCTGCGTTGAGAGGTGCAGAGTGGGCTGCAGCTGCAGTGTGTATGCAGTGTTTAAGTGCGTACATGTGTGCCTGTCTATGTGTGTGTGTGCACATATCTTTTTGGCATTAAAATGTAGACAGGTGCTGGGCTTGTCTAGTGTCAGCTCAGGCAGAAAATACACACAAAAACTGAGGATGCAACAGATGTGTCATGCCTCTAATATTTCAGAAGCACATGGTAAAACTGTCTGGGACTTAATGAAATAGCAATGTTCCCCTGTCTAAACCCGTGTCAGTGGAGTGGTTGGCAGGTTTGAGCATTTTCACTGATCTGCAGCAAAATCAAAACAGCAAGAGGAGTTCACAGCCCCTTTAATAGTTCTACGAATGAGAGTGCTGATTAGTGACCCCCCTCCCCCAACCCCCCACTGCCCACCTCCCTGCTATGCCTCCCCCACACACACCACACCACCCACTGAAGAGCAGGTGGCAGCATGTGGGGGATAAGCAAGGTTTATGAATGCTGTTCTTGCCATCAGTAACACAGCAAAAATGCCTACACTCATATTACCCCATCAGCTTCACCCTGACAAAGACAGTAATTTATCAAGCGCAGCTACTTACCTAAAATAAATGTCAGTAAATCTGATTAATGACCTTGATCAGCGAGCATACATCAAGAACCTTAACAAAGCCAGTTTTAGGCACATAGTCAGATCTTCTCCAACATCCTGCTTCAGCAGTCTGGCAGCACGCCAGCATCCCCTCCATGACCCCATACAGTGGCTGCCCTCCTCACATACTAATGATGGTTCAGTCTTGTCACTGACGCTGAGCATGGCCTAAAATTACCATCATGATTATTGTGCAGGGGTATGCTGTTAGAAATAGAGCCACGGCTGTTTTCACATACAGATCGTAGCCAGCAGGCATTGGAGACGAGGCAGATGTGGCCTTGATTGCAACATGTTAGTTTGCTGTATCAGTATCCCACTTGTCTGTGTGTGTCTTTTCTGATTGAATATCTATGTTTTGGTTTGCATGCAGCGATATTGGCTAAATAAGGAACATTGATCTTTGTTTCCACCATAAAAAAGATACAAAAAACGAATTAAAAGGTAACTGTAAGCGATAACTCTACAATTATTAAAATGTATGTTAACAAATATTGAGCAACATTATGCCACTTGCAGTAATGCTAGCTAATGGCTAGCGCTACAGTTCCTCAAAGGAAAGGGTAGCTGTATTATGGACTGAATTTAGCTACAGTCCCTCTGAAAACAGCCACATTAAAATGAGGTCGAGCAACAACAGTGAATAAAAACAGTAAACTCACAGCTGTAAACCTAAAGATGCTACTTAGAGCTGAAGCAGACTGCAGGGTTGTATTTTCTCTGTGTTCATTGCTTCACGTAGCACCTTTACATTACACACAGTAATGTGATCAATTGTTAATGTAAAAATATCATATATTACAACCCATAATAAGTAATGATGGAGGAAAACAGGAAATGGAGTGACAGAGTATAAAACCCCTGAGGGTTCCCTTACAGCGGGTCAAACAACAGAGGACTTTGACACAGGTGACCAAAAATGAAACTAATGAAAATGCTTTTTTCGCAACCCTTGCAAAATACACAAAAAACAATTTTAACCTAGCTGAAATCTGTCAAAGAATATTTGAATTAAACTAAAACTAAATTGTGATTTAAAGTATTACTGCTACGATTACGTATGTGGCATGATGACATTTTAGGCATAAGTCCTACACTGTTGCCTCACCATCATATTTGCAATTACTACTCAACTGAATGACTTGTATTATCACTCTTTGATCAGTAACATTGGGCACTAGCCAGGTGTGAACCACCTCCGAGCAGAGCTTTCCTGATCCTCTCATAACGGCAGCATACTCACATGCCAGCTCCCTCCTGACACAAGTGGATGGCATGAGGAATAATGGCCTGTGGTGAAATGAGGCAGAAAGCGAGCTTTTCACCGGTCATGACCTGCAGGCTGTAAAACAGCTTCTGAAAGAGTTGTGGGCAGACAGCAGGATATATAAAGCAATCCCTTCAGTGGTTGAGGTTTAACGGTTTTCATGTCGCCTCATAATGCACAGTAGTCCATTTGCTTTGTCAAAAGTGGAACACTTTAAACTACTGTGACATCTCTTAACCTTGTGACCTCTGAACTCCATTTAAAATAACAGGTGGACAATGACACCGAAAGCACTGAAGTCTACCTGTCTGTAATCCATTACCTCATTACCAATTGTACACAAATTAAAGTCATAGTGTGCAATTTTCTCATGTTAGTGGTCATGTGTTCTGACAATGTAATAACCAAGGGTAACATGAAAAGCTGAAAAAAGTCTCCAAAAGGAAAAAAAGAATTACTGTTTGATTGTATTACTTTCCAATCCAAGAAGGTGCAGTCCGCCTGTGCTTTGGTCTTTCATTTTTTTCTCTCATCTTTCATTTTTTTTATTCTTCCAGGACTGGGACTGGACAGGAATCTAATTTCTTATCCTGTCATGGGATTGGGAATGGACAGAAGTGAAAATCCACTCCTGTGTTACCCTCTATGTGCATCTATTAGTCCTCAATAGTGCACTCAAACAGGACAGGCTGTTAATAAGTACAATAAACAATGTATGAATGTTTATATATGTCTGGTGTATGAAACGTCATAGAGATGTTGGATTGTGATGGTTACAACACAATAGTAATATCTGATGTCTTACATTTTACACAGCTCTGCTCATTAAGCGGAGCAGCCCTGACTGTGACACAGCAGCCTTTAGAGGTAATGACTGGCTATAACTAATGATGTGTAACCAATCAGATAAAGCTGTGGGTGGGACACTTATTCATAAACATTATGCATTGATTAATTAAATTATATGTAAATAATGTATGAACAGTCAGAATGATCTAGTTCTGGTTGTTTGAGTGTAAAGTAAAATTTTTAAGATAAACTTTTTAGATCTTAGTAATTTTTACCTAATTTAACGAGATGAAGGATTTTCGTGATCAGACTTCTGGATCTTAAACTAAGCAGCTGAAGTTGCGTGCATCTCTTCTGAAGGCATGCTAAGCAGCATTGGTGCTTACAGATTTTTAAACTCAAACTGCTATATTCCAACCTGTCCGCCATTTTTTCGACCCATCCACCTTCTCTCCCTCCTGCCCCAAGTGTGCCCCACTGAGTGCCGTTTTAAAACCAGGGAATATGTGTGTCCAGCATAAAAAAGGACCCCATTGACTTTACATTGGCCTTGTTTCCGAACTCTTAACACCAAGTTCTGTGGTGGCGGCACGTATTGTGTGAAAATTACATGCTACCAGCACAGAATTGGGTGTTAAAAGGTTATGGTCATTTCGCATATTTTGTGAGATTAGGCGGTATATTCAATGTTTTTATTGTTGAAATCTTTTGATCATCTGGATCTCAATTTATCAGAGAAATAAGCTAAGGTAACATTAGAAGCAGCTCGGCTAGCAGCATGCTTTTTTACTGTTTTGATTGAGAGACCTCTGAGCGTCAGAAAATGGCATATTGCATATTTAAAGCCTTCTTAATATATATTATATGTAACTAATGTTTTGTAAAAATCTGTGCAAGTTAGAGTCAGTTAGCTTTTATTTACATGGATGCAAACTATGTATGTGCAATCTCATTAGACAATAGCCCTTTTCAGTCTGTGCTGCCGCAAAGGTGCCGTAACAAGCTCTGACATCACTTCCTTAGGACATTCATATTGATTTTGCAACTGTGTAATATTGGCGTCAATTCACATTGTTATCCAGCATTGTGGAATGAAGTTGGAGGAGCAGTCGTGAGTGCATTGAAAGCAATAATTGCTACACAACTACACATTGTGCTGTTTCTCGCTCTAGAGATTCTACATACTCAAGCAAAGTTGTTCTGCATTTTACCTAACATTATTTACCTACTGTTGGTCTAAAGTGAAAGGCGTGTTTCTTATGACCCGGGTGTTAGTTGCACAAATACAGTCTGGCCCACTTAATGCCTCTGTTACCAACGCAGAAGACAGTACAGAGCCGGGATCACTTGGTCCCCATAAGGCCTCCAGGACATTCAGATTGAAACGTCACAGAGGCGTAAATATCACTGCCTAAAGCAGCAGTATAGAGACCCCAATTCGAGTCTGAGAATGTACTTTATGGCGATCAGCCTCATGCCTTGTTCGAATTAGCAAGAATAAGTTTCTTCTCATGCACACAAATTACATTTTCAGGTATTATTTGCTTGTTCAGTTTGTCCCACTGAGATGACTATTTCCTATTTTGTAATTTCATGGATATTATTAGCGGAGACAAGAAATCGATCTTTCCAAGTTTAGTACTGAAAAGTAACAAGTTCTCATGCTGCGATAGGCCAAAATCTGGCTTTCATTTAACAGCTTGGGTCAAAGCCACATACTGCCTGTTTTACAACCTTCGCTGGAAGAATCCAGATGTTAGAACTCAAAGTTTTCCAGCAGTCTAAAGTTGTCCATGTGTGATGGTGGATTGTTTGGTTGTCTCGGTCGCTCTGACCCCTCAGCCCTATGTGGCCCTGAAAAAGTCCATCTACCTTTGATGCCTCCACACTGCCAGCTGCCTCTAATGAGCTCTTTAAACTTAACTCTCCCTTGTCCTGTCAGAACAGCCTGCAGACAGATTTAGACTGATTAACCAACAGTAGTTACAGTAACTTGGGCCAACATGGCAAGCTCTACCAAATGTGGCCAAGGCATGCAGCCTTCTCTTTCCCATAGTGCTCAATCCATCTGTGCAATAAGTATTCCCCAGTCCACTGCATACTGGTCACTTGGTTAATGGTGATCTTCAACCCACAGTCACAAAATATAATTTGACAAGGTCGTATTAACCAGGAGTCTGTTCCAGGTAAAAGGTTCAACAAACTCAGAGTCTAACTCTAAACTCTGAGTTGACTTACCCTCAGATGGGAAACTCTGAGTTTCCAGTTCCAGAAAAGCTGAGTTAAACGCGTGCACAGCTACTCAAAAAGGCAGCATTAATGGAGCCGCGATATTAGGATTCACCATGGCAACAGGTAAATAAAATGCAGCGCCTCCATTTTAATCTATATATGAATGCATGTAGATAAACTGTAGGCACTGTGGACTGTATGTGTCTTTAAAGAGAGAGTCGGAGAAAGTTTTAATAAGCTTTAAACAGTAAAATTTATTCATTGATTTAGAGACTGAAGCTACATTTCTACAGCTACAGCTCTGTAACGATGATGTGTGGAGCACGTGACTGGCGACTTTTTCAGCCCAGTCCTTACATGAATGTCGCAGTTAGTTTAAATGATTATTTTTGTTTAAATGTCAAAACTTAAAGGTCTTTAAATTTAACCTTCCATGGTGTCAACAGTGCTAAGTTGTTGTGGATCTCAGGAGGATGAATCAGTTACTCAGGCCTGGAGAGGAAAATGGACAGATAAAAGGAAAGGAATGAAAGGAAAGAAGAAAGCAGCAACCCACAACATAATTCATTTTTTTGTATAATCTTCACTCAATGATGAGGGGATATAACACACAAGAGTCTTGTGTAAAAATTAAACCATTTTACCATTCACTCAAAGACTGCTATTGAAGACATTTGTTTAAGACCAGAAATGCTGTGTACCTATTGTCCAATATTAGAGGGACTGGCACAGTGGCAAAAGGATTGTTTTTGTTTTTAGGCATGAATTTGTTTATTTTATACTACTTTGTAGTGAGGGATTACTAAACAGATTGGCAGTAGCAGAGTGTCTTAGATGGGCTGGGGTTTATGGTTGTCCCTGATGTAATTGTATATGTATTGCCTGAGCTATTCACAGCACTGTAGACAAGTACTAGTGTTTTAAATCAGATTCAAGCAGCCACCTTGTGCCAGTGCAGGGTAGGGAGTAGTGGGGTAATGTAAGAGAACAGCTGGGCTGCTGCAGAAGTCAAACAGCATACCAGCCATCAGGGAGTCTAATACCCCTTTTCCATCAGAGCTGGTTCCCGGCCGCTTCCCAATTGCGAACAAGTTATTTGGTTTTCCACCACCAAAGGACCAGATCCTGGCTGGGAATATTGGTTCCACAGCGGCACCAACTCTTTGCTGGTCTTGAACCGTGAACCGCTTACGTCAGGGGCTGGGGGCGGGGTTATCATGACCAACACGGTAAACTAAAATATGTACTATTCCTTTTATTTGATATGTTTGAATGCAATGTTATTGGTACGGGCTAGCGTTAATTGGCTAACGTTAGTGGGCTAGCGTTAGTGGGCTATCATTAGCTGGCTAGTGTTAACGGGCTAGCATTAACGGGCTAGCGTTAGTGGACTATCATTAGCTGGCTAGTGTTAACGGGCTAGCGTTAGTTTACTCATTGTTAATAACAATGCAATCACTGTCCATTGCAATCAAGACAAGCAGCACAGATGTTTGTACCAGTGGTGTTGGATGCCAGTGTTGGGAGAGTGCAGAGACGTAGACAGACGTACAGGGACAGATGACGAGGCTGTCAAACCTGTGGAAAAGCAAACAGGGTCGGAGCTGGTTTCCCAAGTTGAACCAACTGGGAACCAGCACAAGCACCGGCTCCGAACCGGCCCTGGAACTGCTTTGGTCGAAAAGGGCTATAGGAGTGAAATGACAAGAGCCTCGACGAAGTGGCAACCTCTGGAGCTGAAAAATAAAGACAATGCAAAAGTGCCAATGCTGAATTTCCTCAAATGGCCACTTGAGGCTGGATTCAAAAGCAAGTCAAGTCAATACTGACTCCCATGTTAAAATGACTACGCGGCAGAAATAAACATTTTTACAGACTGGTACAGAAAACAGTTTTAGTAGCTTCTCTATACTTAATTTCCCCTTGCATGACTTGGCAGTTTAAATTATATTAAGACTTAAAGAATTAATGATTAAGGGCATGGCTGCTTTAGTGACAGGCGGGGACTGTCACGGGTGGCTAGTTGCTGCATTTCATCCTACCTCAGCTTCCAACAGTTCCACCTACTTGCCAATTTGGATTAGCCCGGAGTTAGGAGTCAGGCACTACCAAGATGGTGATGGCCAGAGCCATCCGCATCCACACCTCCCAGGAGAGGAATAAAAATATCCTCCTGAATGAATCTATAGGAGCAAGCTGTTGCAGAGATATTGACAGCAAAGGACAGCTGCTCATCTATCACACCCATGTTCCCTGCAGTCCCTGAGTTCGTGTAATGAAGGGATCATGGCTGGGAAAAGCCGCCCCTGGCAAGAAGAGCAGCTCAGTCTTGTCAAGGTTGAACTTCGGGTGGTGTGCAGACATCCACTGAAAGATTTCAACCAGATAAGCAGAGATTCATTCTGTCACCTGGGTTTCAGATCAGAAGAAAAAACAAGATCGGTGCATATTTGAAAAGCCGTTAGTTTCGTTAGTTTCAACACAAAGGATGAAAAAGGTGATCATTTGTTTTCTCTCTCAATCTTCAACTGCTTTCTGTTTCCCTTGTAGTCTGTATTTAATTGTTTTTCTCTCTGCCAATATGGCAATGCTATGAATACTTCACCTCTGACTAATCACACACACACTTCAAGCACGAGCGCTACAGATGTTCAATGACACTGCTTGTTTCCCCATGAGAAATGACATCTTTCTCACAAGGGTGCTGTCAGTTCGTGTGTGTGTGTGTGTGTGTGTGTGTTTACAGTATTTATAGTGAGCTGCAGTATCTTCATGGGTCCTGGCACCATATGTGTCTATTGCATGGCCAAGCTGTGTTCTCTGTTGTCTCTAGTTCTCTGCACTACAGCTGCAAGTGCTAGCGCACAATTCCAGATCTCTTTCATAAGAACTGATATGTGTATGTGTGTGTCAAAAGAAGTCAAAAGTGTCAAACGAAGACTTTTAATCATGTGCTCGATCTAGTCCCAAGTCAACATTATATTCCAGTGACAGTTTGTGACTTTACTATCATTCTACCAAGATCATTTGAGCAGTGTCAGTACGGCTATGGTGCAGTTTCCCAGATACTGTTAGTTTACACAGTCTATGTACAGGCAACCTCACTGTGATAACACCACTCAACACGCTTTTTTTTTCAAAAATAAATACAAACCAATGCTTTCTAAAACCACATGAAATTGCCATGAAATTTGGTTCAGACAGTCAATGTATAATCCCTGTCATGATGAAATGTGAGAACTTTGACGATCTCTGAGTAAAAATGGAAATGTTTTCATCACTTTGCTTTCTGACTTATACTTGCAAGAAACAATTACATTACCCTTAGCCTTAGCATAACTTTGTGTTTACTGCTAATTGGCAAATGCTAGCAAGCTAATATACTCATGCTAAGCTTAGCACATAGAACTGAGATTGCTATCCATCTACTCTTCTTGCTCATTGGAAGGTAAATCTGTTATTTTTTCAAAATGTCAAATTATTCTCTAAATATTTTTTTTTCTCCTTCAACACACTGAAAACAGTAATTATGCCCCAATTCCTTAATGTTAAGAACTACAAAGTTGGTGATAACTCTTTGACAGTTCATCACAATGAGCGGCATCTTTCACATTACACATTTCATTCATTGTTTACATCAAAAAATAGGGTAGTGCAGCTTCAATTATTGAAAAAAACAAATGTAATATTTTTTCAATACATTTAAATTAGTTACCCTAAAGTTTATTTTCCTGTAAAAATATTTACCTCTCCAGGACATCAACAAGGGTGCTAAGTGGAGCATTGGGTTGACATAATTTTCAATGATTTTACAAAAGTGAGGAGCATAAAGCATTATGATGACCCTTATCAACTTCTCAGCCACCACTACTTGGTTTTAACTGGGCTAGAGCCTGGTACATGTATGGGCCGTGTGCAGCAGTAGTGGCCTCTGTCACGCATGAAAAATTACCTGGCTGGTAGCAATCTAATTCACACGGGGACAGACTGGCTCAGTTAGAGAAGTCTGCATGAACAGCAGCGTTCTTTTGTTGATAGTGAGACACAGCATTTTTTTATAGCCTAATTAATATTGACAAACTTGACAACCTCAACATGAGATAAGCAGATGAAGATGTTAAATATGTCTTAAACATTAGATTAACAGCTGTAGTCTACTGGTGAGCATTAACCAGACAAGTTAAGCAGTTCAAAGAACCATATAAATGAGTTTGTTTCTACCTTTACATACAACCCAAAGGAGCATTTTCAAAATGAGTGCCCCTGCTGCTGGCAGGAAATCACACATCCTCAAACCTAAATGTTTAAGTGAACGATTTAAAATGGCTGCAGTTTGTTTAGGTTTAGGCAGCAAAACTACTTGCTTAAGGTTAGGGGGAAGGAGCATGGTTACCCATAACAAAAATAGCTAACCTAATCAAATAAAGGGATAAAACTACCGAAAGTGAGCTAGATTGATGCATAGATGATGTAAAGTGTGAATTAGACATGCCATAGCAACACACAGAAGGTATGCAACTTTCTAATAACATTGGATTATGTTTTACATGGGATATGAACACGTGAACTGCCATACATCCTACAGCCACTAGAGGGCACTACTTCGTACAAACGTAAACATGGCTCGTTTTATGCTGCTGAACAAATTACCTACAGTGTTTTTTTCCGGGGAGGAAAAAGCTTGTATTTTTTAACCAAGGAAAAAGACATTGGCAGACCTTGAGAAGGTTTTGGAAATTAATCCAGTATTAATAAAAAAACAAAAGAGCCTCATAGCTCGACAAATCTGGGTATTTTACCAGCTAGGAACCAGGTCAAAAAAAAAATCAACATATACCTGAATCAAGCATTCTTCATAACAGTTATTACATATAACCTATAAGGTAAACAGCAAAATCGTGTTGCAATGTAGTGTGGGCTTGCATGTGGGCAGTAGGTTGTCTGATGACATTGCATTAAATTGTGGAAGGTTTTAAGCCCGAGCCTCTGTGTTAAAAAACCCACTGAGCCAAAACTAAGGTTTTATTGAAATGAATGAGGACTGAATCTATTGATTAATTGCTAATGTAGTTTTAATACAGGCTTTGACCTAACAAACACTTACACTATTGAAATGGTCTATTAACTCCACATCCACTGGCTGTATACTGGGACTTTGAACAGACTACAACAAACATTTCGCTATATGTTTGAGAAAGTACAATTGTGTTTACAATTGGTGTAAAAATGTTCCAGTTTAACCTGCCCTTTATTTTCTGCCCCTCACTCCTTCTATGTATGTCACACTATCATTCCCTGAACTTCCCTCTGTCTCTCTCACTCTCTTTGACCTGTCCTTCTCTCTCGACACCATCTCTCTCTCTCTGCTGTCCTGAGAGAGCTGTGTGTGATCAGTGAGGGATGAGGTGTGGGCCTCTGTGTCACAGAATCATTATAGACCTGCTCAAAGTTAATGTAGCACACATGCGTGTGCACGTGCACATGTCCACACAAATGGGGGAGGAACATATGGGCACACGCACTCAGAATGTGCAACACATACACCATACATACAGTGTGTTCAGATACACAAATGCACAAAAACACACATGCACACAGCATTAATTTCTTTTGGAGCATATTTAAAGAACGGTGCGGGTGTTGATCGACAGTGTGTGCGGAGGCCGGGGAATCAGCCACATATGGTTCGGATAAAGTGACTGGCGTAAGTCACTGCTAATGTAACAGCTTCTTTGTAGTCTGGCTGCTGGTAGTCATAAAACCTGGCAGGCAGCAAGGCCTGATTTACACCAAGAGCCAGTCACTGGTCAAAGTGTCAAAGTTTTAGCCTGTTAATGAGGGAATGCCTATGTAGACAGGCACATACCTTTGCATGTGTATTTGTGCGATGCGCACATGCGCATGCACGGCCATATCCGGTCTTCTTAATGCAAAAGCAGTTCATCTAAATCTCAGTATGCCACCGGTGATTATCTGTGTCATGTATTGATCTGTCAGATAAACCTGAACAGACAAACATCAAACTGCCTGCCAGGGAACGTGGGAATACTAGGTGTTGTTGTTGTTGTTGGGTGCTGTAGCCTCGTGTTGAAGTGCTGGCCTTCAGCCTGCCATGTTTACCAGACAACATATCTGTGATCAATATGAAGCCATTGTGCTCAGCCTGATGAGCCCAGCAAAAGTCCCCCCAAACAACTCAATATCATCGAGCTTTGCCTGTCTGTCTGGTTGACTGCAGCTGGCCAGTTTATACTACATGTATCTCCCTTTTTTTTCCTGCCTAAACAAAAATAGCTGCTATATATTGAATAAATTACTTCGTAAGTGTGACCTGAAACATACTGTGAAATAAATCTCATGCAATGAGTCTCTAGAGTAAAAGCAAATACATATTCTAGAGAACTGCTTCTCCATTCTGTCAGCATGACTTCTTCAATCGCCTTAGAGCTGTAACAGTGGAAAGGAGAAACTAACAAATAAAGATCACGCAAAGATATGTGCAAACTGCAGCATGGGCTATTTGCCCAAAGCAAATATGAATGACTTTTTTATAGACAGGAAAACAAAGAAAAGAAAACAAACACAAATCTCATGGAATAAGAAAAGAAAAATGACCAACACTAAATTAAAAAAAATCCTATGGATATAATGCCTGTTTCAACGTCTATATATGCACAAACCAACAATGAATTGGCTATCTAATATCGCAAGTTTATAAGTTACTAATAGCTTAATTATTTAATTAGAAATATAAAATAGATGTATGCTTTTATTATTATTATACTAGTAGCAACTTATAAACCATTATAAATAGATAAGGTACCAAAAGTTCTCCTTTGCAAAATATGACAAATAACAAGCTGATGCAATGATATGGAATGGTATACACATCCAAGTGGGCATGTGTTGTGAATGTCAAGCATAGTGAATTTATATTTTCTTTGGGAAAATATGTTATTCACACAACTAACTGCAGTATTTAGCATTGCAAAAATTTGTTTGCAAACATGAGTTGACATTAGCTTAAAATGTTGACACCCGGTAACACTTCCCAACTCCTGTTTTCCCTCATTCTGCAAGAATTGTTGTACAACTAAATTTAGATTTTTAATATCCTTATGGGTTTACTGAAATATAACACTGATTTTATTTTCATGGTAGTATTTAGCAATTGATTAGATTATAATATGGTAATTTAGAGGAAGGATCCGGCCTTGTTTATTGATCAGGTTTTGGTAAAGGGTTGGAAAGCATTGGGAGAGCTTGAGGTCCATTTCACCGGGGTATACGTATCCACAGATTCCAGATGTGCTCTGATTCTAGAGATTCAAAAACTCCAGTGATTCCAGATGTCATCAGATCCCAGAGATTCACAGATTCCAGTGGTACCAGATTTAGTTGATTCGAATGAATACACTTATTCAAACTTCCATTCTATAGTGGAAATTCTCTGCATTGATATTCAATTATCTGGCTCTTAACAATGTCCCTTCTGATATACCCATTGATTTGCAAAGGTCACCTCTCCAAAATAGTCTCCAAACTGCTCACACAACCCCTACTTTTGTGCAATGACCACAACACCAGTCCAGTTGCAGTCCTGTCCTCTCCACAATATCCTCCAAGGTTGGGAACATTTCCATTGCGCCCCATTCAACACGAGTGCACCAACACGAATGCAGAGACTTGATCGTGTGCCAAAAAGACATGGAACTCTTTGCTGTTCAGTGTGTTTATCTGGTCGAAGATATCAGACAGATGTGCCAGCCTTGCAACCCACTTTGCGTCCTCCATATGCTTCACCAGTGGGGAGTCAATTTCGGCGAGGAAGAGGTGGATTCGTCCAGCTGAATGGAGAAGAAAGGGCTCTCACTGATAGCGTCCAGCACCTGCTCCTTCACATCAGCTGCAACATCAGGATGGCATTGAGCCTCGCAGCAGCAGCAGCAGCTTCACATCCTTACTGAACACATGTCTACGCGGTATGATGCCTCGGTTGGTATTTACGGTACCAAATGTCTGGATGGCTTTCTTCTGTGACCGCAATTCATTAAGTTTCCGATCAAAAAACTCCCAGGTCTAGGTTGTTAAACTTTGGTGCTTAGTTTCAATATGCCGCTGGAGTTTACATGGTCGCATACTGTCCTTAGCTAGCACCTTGTTGCAAATAACACACTGTGGCAGTGGAGCATCATCAGGACCTATGAATGAAAAACCAAACTTTAAATAATCAGGGTCATACTTCCTCTGTTTTATGCTCGCCTCCACTCTCGCTTTCACCTGAGGTACTAAAAATTGATCCATGATGATACACTTTTTTCCAGTGTATTTTTTCTCAAGCCGTGTCTCCCCTGAAGTCCTCTGGCACCCCCCTGGGGAGGCTCGCCTCACACTTTGAAAACCACTGGTCTAAGACATTCCAAACTTTATATTACAGAAGCAACTTATTTTCTAATTAATCAGTTTTTAGTGGCAGAATGCACATGAGCAATAATTGCATTTATCTTAAAAACTAAAAATAAATAAATAAAGATAACAAAATGAGCTTTATTTTTTTAATTGGGGCTTTTAAAGTCTTGGTTGCACAAATCATATGCATTATGCATCCTGTGCATTATCTCTCAATGAGATTGCCTTTATAGTGTAGTTGTCCATGTCTTTGCTAGCCAGTACCCATAGCTCTGTATCGCAGATTGATTGACAGGTGTCATGATATAATTGATTGAAATTGGTGGGAACTAGCATAGATATTGTTTTTATATTTTTGTATTGTACACAGCTGCACGATATTAACAGGGATGGGATGTAACAGAGTTATAAAAAGGTTGTTTTTTTTAGCTCCACTTTAAATAAAAAGGGGGGAAATGAGGGACATGCAGTTTTGTACTTAGTTTTTTATATCACTTGTACTTCACTACATCTCATTGACAAATATTAGAGTGCATGAGTTAACTAACTGCATTGGTGAGCAGGAAATGCTATCAGAAGGCATGTCACAAAGCAGCGGAATGCATGTGAGATGCTTATACAGGTGAAAAGACTTCAATCAGCAAGTAAAGAATGCTCTTTGTTCTCCCTGTTCTTCCCCTCTTTCACCCCCCTGTGTATTTCTTCCCTTCCTTCCCCCAAATTTTCCATTTCTCTTTCACCCACTCTCAATCTCAAACTTTTCTGCTTCTGCCTCGAGGTCTCTCTACTCTCACCTCCAGTGTGCCAGCTTATCCTGAATCAAAATCAATTCAATAAAAAGTTTTTGTTTATCAAAGCAAGATGTTTTCTCATTGTATTCTGATTTCACAACGCTCAGAGCGGCTACATTTGCATATTGAAATCACAAAAGTTATCTTCAGGTGGGGGACCTCCCTACAGAGTTTTCCCCCCGGATCTTGTCACCTTTGCAACTACTCTGAAATGGCAGGCCTGAAATAGAAATGCACTGTTTAATGTAGATTTCAGGTTAATTGATATGTTTGTCATGCTGCAGATGACATGCTGACTGTGTTTTGTGACTGCACTCCTCCAACACATGTAACAACAGCCATTTAAACAGATTTACCTTGCTGCGCTGTGCAGTAGAAAAACAGTCAACTACGACAGCACGATGGCTCTGCGTCTAACCTTCTCCATGATGGAAAAATTATGCTTCCAATCTAGACTTTTACCGATGTCAGTTAACAGGCAACACCCACCACGTAATACAGCCAGTATTAGCCCATAAACCTGGGAGTGAATGCTGGAAAGATACCGTAAAAAGTAGCCGGACACAGTGGCCACCTGTTTAGTCACTGGCGGTCATGGTTGTAAAGACTAGCATCCGTCAAAGAGAGTGAGCTGGTGCACTTTGATGATTCAATCTACCATGCCTAGTTGGTTTAAGCATGAAGCAACATACAGCATCATTCATGCAAACCTGCAGCACATAATCATAACAGGTAATAAAAGCCACTTCATGAAAGCATTGGCATTGCTGTTCTGTTCTGATCACAAACACAAACTTCATCAAACAAATGTGCAGGACACATTGACTGACACATTAACTTCACAGCAAATATGAAGGCATGCAAAACTAGATCCTGAGGATTTTTTGTACAACTTTTTTAGCAAAACCAGGGTTACATCCCATCTCCTGCTCTTTCTATTGATCCACACCTGGAAATGTTCATTATAACAAGATTTATAGAGCCACTCCTGCTGAGTGTTTTAATGTAGTGTGTTTTCACATGTAACCTGTGAGGAGCTCTTGATGGGAATATGGTTTCAATTATGGGGGTCAAACCTAGTGACAAACTGAGCTACTAGTTCAGGCCATTAGGGTACAAGCAAGAAAAACCCCAATAATGTACCACACTCCACTGTGACTGGTACAACAAATGGTTTAAATAACTGCAGCAAGAGGTTTGCATTTGTTTAAAGTGATGGGCTTGATAAACTGCACAGAATATCTGTGTGAAAGCAGAGTCTTATTTTTAAAGTATTTTTTTTTTATCTAATATTTTATTTAAGATAATTACATCTTTTTCAACTGCTTGTTATGACAATGAATTGCAGTTTTATGTTTTGTGTTGGTATGTACAGTCCTTAAATGAGGAAACCTGTTGACAGCACTGCTGAACCCAACTTTAACTAATCAAAAGGGAGAACTCTTAAACTAAGAGAAAGGGCACAGTTGACACTGTTACCATGGAAGAGGTTATGTTCCATGAAACTGTGAATTGCTTGATTCTTTGGTTGTTTTGGGTCTCTGTCAGGTAATTCAGAGGAGAAAAAGTAGGAGGTATATCCAAATAAAGATTTGAAAATAAAATGTAGACTCTCTTTAATTTAACATGAAATGACGAGTGGTATAGACTGTGGACTAGTCAGGTATATGTGAAGCTAACTATCAGCCTCTTACATCTCTGGTAGCTTGATAACAATTAGCGTGTATACATGTAAGAATCCTTGTAGTTTTCAGATCAGGTGACTGATGGTGAGAGGTGCAAATGAAAACAAAAGTACACAACTCATCGACTAAAATAACTATAATTTAAAAAGGAAAGGAAACATGTTGTGATCGTACCTGTTTTCAATTCATTGAGGTTGTGGTTGGATGTCTGGACTGAGGAGCCATGTCCCGCAGGGATAGCCATAGTTAGGAGTTACTTTTGCATTAAATGCTTTGTAAATCCGGCCCGTTGTATAGAAGCCAGTTGCAAAGCCAGTGTTTAGATATGAGCCATTGAGAAGGGGCTAATAGGGGTCAGTGTGTTTGTGTGTGTGTGTGTATGGAAATAGGTGCTCCAACGAGAAGACCATTGGTTGGCGGCTCTGGCAGGTGATCGGCACACACTGATGACCACTCTTTACATAAGGAGCTAGGATGGCATTAGCTGTTTGCCTACTGCCACACATCAGGGTGGTTTATGGCATCATCTTCACACACATAAGGCCCTCTCTCATCTAGAGAAGTCGTGAAGCACTGTGAGAGTCATGTTATTTGACTTCTCCAGTGCTTTCAACACCATCCAGCCCTACCTACTGGGAGAGAAGCTGCTGGAGATGCACCTGCATCCCAACATCACCTCCTAGTTCATGACCACAGTACGTCATTGGTGGATGGCTGTGTCTCTGACTCTGTGATCAGCAACACCGGAGCACCCCAAGGAACTGTACTGGCCCCGTTCCTCTTTACTCTTTACACCTCATACTCCCGCTTCAGCTCTGGTTTCTGCCACCTCCAGAAGTTTTCTGATGACTCCATTGTTGGATGCATCACTAGGTACAGAGGAGGAGTACAGATGATCAATAGTAAACATGACTGGACTCACAACACTGATGCCCTCTAAAGGAAAGGGCAGAGCAGGCTGTTCTTCCGGAGGAGGCTGAGGTCATCCTACCAGTACTGGAGAAACCAACAAGCTGGTTAGGAAAGCCAGCTCTGCAGTGGGTCTGGAGCTGGATAGTCTGAGGTCAGTGTGAGAGAGGATGAGGAAGGACAAATTCAGAACCATCCTGGACAATCCCTTTCACCCTCTCAATTAGGCAGCTAATTCAGTCCTTGTCTCATTCCACCTTAGAGCAGAACGGAGTGCTTCAGATGCTCATTTGTGCCCACTGCCATCAGACTGTATATATGTATATATGACTGTATATATCAATTTCTACTTGTATTATCTTAATATGTTTGCTCTGTTCTTGTGCTGCTGCAACACCTGAATTTCCTCCATGGGAATCAAGAATATCTTCCTGAATATCTCATGTTATCATAGTTCAGTGGTGGGGGGAAAGGCACATGTCCCTCATCTCTCAACAGGCTAGCGATCTCTCGCACCAGGATTGAGTGTAGCGTTGGATTCCAGTATGTTCATCCAAGAATAGAAATACAATTAGATTGTTGGCACATTTAGTGATCTGTCTCTGTGGTTGCTTGAGATGTGGGGAAGATGGGGGCTTGTTTCATATTGCGATTGTTTGTCCCTAAACAAGGTAAAGCAGTACCCTTTGGTAAGATACTGCTACTACCAGTATAACTAAACGTTTTCTTCCTCCTTCAACAAGATTGATACACCACCTATAATTATATCACCTCTCTCTCTCTCTCTGCACTTTTTGCATTTTTACTCATTTCGGAAAAATCTTAAAATTCATGGACAGAAAAAAATCATATATAATATTTGTGTGTGTGTGTGCATGTACTAAGCAATGTCCTTAAGTTAATGAACAAACGAGGGGAAGTGACAATGAAACAAGTTGTGACATGATTCATTTTTCTCCCACGTACGGTTTTTAAGTACCAAGGAGGCAGAAGGAAAATGAGACAAAATGTTCCCTTCTTCAGCTCTTGAGATACACATGAACATACTCATACAAACAAGCACACACATGCACGAGTTGAAGATGCAGAGTGAAGCTGGACTGAGTGTGATATGTTGGTGGCCCTACTTCACTCTAAAGCCCATCAGCCTCCTTATTCCAGCCCTTCTACCTTCCCTCCTCCTCCTCCTCCTCCTCTCTGGAGAATAGCCCTGCATTGTCATTCACTAACAGTAATGAGGTGTAGGGGAGCTGTTGAAGCGCTGAGAGCTGACAGCAGAGAGGCAGAAGGCAGGGATTAAAGTCAACTCAATGGCACACTGTGCCGGAGATACAGCAGGGGGAGAGGAGGAAGGGGAAACAGACAGAGGAGGGTGGAAATGGGAGAACAGAGGGAGAGACGGGGAGTGTGTGAAAGGAGCAGTCATCAGAAAAGGCGGAAGGGCAGTTTAGTTTCGAGTAGATTATCTGAAAATAGAAATCCAGGTTACATCATTGTGATTGTAGACAAATGGCTGTGTGTTCAAATAGAATTGTTTTTTCAAATTGCTTAAGGTTGCATTGTGTGTGTGTTTTTTTAAATGTTGCCATTATTGTGCAAATGTCTGCTATTTTGGGTGCATTCTATTTGGCACTTTGTACCATTGGGGCTAGGGTTGATGATCATGTCCTCTCTTCCAAGTGATACGATAGAGGGGACGGAGTAGTAGCCTTGTATTCACAATGACAACCAAATTTACTTCAGGTCGTTTCAACAAAGTTGACCCACTTCTCATAATCAAATTACTATTTGGTCTTAGTTATGTGAAAAAAAAATTACGTAATATTTACTTCATTAAGTACCTTCAGTTTTAGAGGGAAATGCATATGTTAAATTCAACCATTGAGCACTATATAAAGTAATTCAACCATGAAGAGATAATTTTTTCCCCACAAATTTTTATTATTTTTAAAAATAGGGCTCACAGTGTTACATAATTAGTCATGAGAAGATATAACAAATATTTCAAAAGTCAGATCCACCCCAAACCAACACGACATGCAGGTCGATATACGACTTAAAAGAGAAAAGAAGAAGAAAAAAGCAACAACAACAAATAAACAAAAACAAAAGAAAAAATCAAATGAAATAAATATGTACTTAAATTAAACCAGAAACAATGTAACGTATACTGTGCTTTAACTCTCATCAATATTAAATGTTAAAAAGGTTTAAGAAACTCAGTTCTCCAACTATATGACTCCAGTACCTCGCAATCCTATTGCACGTCAAGAAGTAGTTTAAATTAGTTGCCATATTTATCACACTTACAGTAGATGGGGAAATTATTTGAGATATTTTATGTTGGGTAATGTAGTATTTCATTGTGAGTCTCTGCAAGCCTACTTCAAGTGAAGGTTGATTTCACCAAATGTATCGCCTCCTTCTCATGATATTCATTAAGCAGGTCACCCTCCCATTTTCGTGAAAGAAGAAGAAGTGTCTTTATACGCAGGACTAATGGTCACACTAATAGGGGTGTGGTCAGAAATGGTCTGAATTGTGAAAAGCATTCTTGATGAAAACAAGAGATCAATTCTTGAGAAGGCCTGGTGAGGCTTGGAGAAGAAGCTGTAGTTACGGCCTGTGTGATTAAATGCATGATCATCATGCAGATCTAAATCAGTACAAAATTCAGCCAGTTTAAGACTTTTACGAGAGGGAGTGTGCCTAGAAGGAGATTGATCGACAGAAGGGTCAGGAGTAAAATAAAAAAGTCTCCATCTATCAAAGTATAGGAGGTAGAAAAATCTGTTATCTCTGCCAACAGTTTGGGAAAAAAGGTAGCTTCATATATATTGGGGTCATATATGCAGCCCAGTAAAATGTGCCCACCGAAGATGTAACCAGAGATAAGTACATAACGGCCTTCTTTGTCAGTGCTCTATCTAAGGTGAAAGGAAGGCTGTGATGTAAAGGAATAGCTCTGCACGGCGGTTGGATATGAAAGAGGAATAAAACACTCACCCAAACCACTTCCTACTGTTCTAAATTGGTCGGGTTGGTCTCCTGCAAGAAGGCAATTTGGTAATTTCCCTTCTTTAAGAATGCAAGGCATTTTGACTTTGAGGTATTGATTACAATACCTGACTCCCACCATCATAAACATTTCTGTTTTTGTTCTCTGTATTATGTATCTGTACAATATTTCATGTCTTGTCCAAAGCGTCTGAGTACCTATATCATGCTATATAAATCCATTTTATTAATACCTCCGCCAAGGAGGTTATGTTTTCGCCGGCATTTGTCTGTTTGTTTATTTGTTTTTGTACAAAATAACTCAGAAAGTACTGCACAGATTTGGATGAAATTTTCAGACAACGTGTGTATTGGGACAAGGAACAGGTGAATATATTTTGGTGGTGATCAGGGATCCCGAACACCATCTGGAATTTATATTTATCCCAGTACTGAAAACCTGGAAAAGGATCATAACTTTTAAGGAAACCTAAAGTCTATCATAACTTGGGTTCTGTCATTGTAAAGTCAGAAAATCTGAGAGGGAGAGCAATAAAAACACTTCAGTAACTGAAACAAAACTTACTGCAGCAAATAAAGAACTGCAAGACAACAGCACACAACCATAGACTGTATATATTAGCACACAACACAAGCCAAGAGAGCATGGCTGCAGTAACAGGGTTGTTGTTGTTTTTTTCATTTAATCCTTCTTCCTCGCTGCTTTCCTTCAGCTGCCTCTTGATTGAATTAGTATTTCTCCTGGCATTTAGAGGCCCACAGCACGATTACTTCAGTGCAGAACGATTAAAGTTGCTATTCATCTACTTATTACATATGGGAATTTTTGAACCATTTTTGCAGTGGTGAACCTGTCAAGGCAGTAACGTCAACTTTTACTGCACCTAAAATCCAAGATTGATCTTATTAAAACACAGATGTTTTTGTTGACTAGCATTATTTAACCAGTCTTCCTCCAAGGAAGGAAAGCTGCCTTTCTTGTGTAAAGAACAATGCACAGTTTCAGGTTTGAAATTCAATCATTCTTTCAAATAAAGAGAATTTACACTTTGATTTGTGTTGCTTCCCAGACACGTCTTCGACTGCCTAGCTTTCGGTCTTAATTAGCAGCAGCACATTCAAATGAATAAATCTGTGGCTGTGATCAGTAGTTTTGGTAAAGACTCTGTTAAATTGTAAAAGTGTTGTCTGTGAGGTTTTTTTCATTGTTTCCGGTGGGACACTATCATATCAGTTTCTATGGGCCCAAAGCTAACTGGGGTGGGAGTAATGGGCACAATATACTGGTTTCATCGGCACAAATGGTCCTCATCTGTAGATATGTCGTGTTTAACGACACAGCACAATTTAAACATTTATTAGAAATGTATTTAAATTATTTCACGGACCCCCACACTATGGTTCGCGGACCCCCAGAGGTCCAAGGACCCCACTTTGAGAATCACTGAATGTCAATGAAGGAAAATAAATGTTATGGAGGAAATAAAAATGAGGATAAAAGAAAATATGAAGCAACAATCTTCAAATGAAAACACTAACTATCACTCTATGGATTTCCTATAAAATTCATTGCATGTAACAGTCCTTATAAGATACAATCTAATTCACTAAACTGTTTAGTGAAACAGTTTGTTGTTTAGTCAAAGACTAAGTAACAGTGGAGAGAACAAGCAGTGAGAGCCAGCTTCCACTTGGGAGGGCAGGTGGGAGTGTAAAAGCCTGTGATGCAAAGCTAATGGTCCATTAAGAGCACTCAAGCCATCTCTCTTGGTCGCACATCAAGTATGAGAGCCCTGTATAGGTGCATCTGTTGAAGTCAGTGTGTAACAGCTGTAGCCAGTCTTAACATCCAAAGCTTGCTTTCATTGCTTTGTCTGACACAGTGTGAATCATGGCAATTAATGTTAAAACTGTTCAAATTCCATTTTTTTCCCCCCACATTTGGGAATGGTTGTCCTACTAACATGTTCACACTGACCATGTTAGTATTCTTTGCTTGTCAGACATTTGCAGACATGCGCTAATTACTGACATTCAATTGTGACAATTTTCTGAATCAACGAAATACCAGACAAATTTACTGACAATAACAAATTGTTGCAGCCCCAATATTAATGTGATAAACATTTTAATTGGCTCTTTGCAAATTAACACTAAAAACAAAGTACAACAGAGGCTGGAGGGAATTTCATTAGTATTGTAGGTATTTGTTCATAAACTTAAGTGTTGGAAAAATAAAAATGTTAATCTCCTGGTGGTGCTAGATGGAGTCAGAGGATCATCAAAGTGTAATGATGCATCTGGATCTTATGGGGATATAAAACACTTAAAATGGCAAGTATAAATGGGGTCAGATAATATATCACCTGCAAACCAGGAAGGTCTGTCCACTAACTCTATAATAATAGTGGAAGCAGTCACCATGCTGTCACGCATTAGTATGTGAACTGCTGCTTTGAAGCCTCGAGTTCACCATCTTGGTTTAGGGCGGTCACATCATAATGTTTTTATGCAACCAGTACATGCGCAGAATAGATCAGGAGTCAGAATTATGCTACCTCATCGGCTTATGCTCGCATCATCTATTTAGCTTGGTTAGTGAGGGACAATCGTTCTTCTTCATCAACAGATGACTCCTTAGTGTGTTTTTAGTACAATTGAACACTGAAAATTACATATTTAAGTGACCAAAATGTTCCATTCTAAATTAAGTGAAAGCACACAATGGTAGTGTAAAAGTCATAATACGAAAACACAGTGCGCTCTGGTAATGTAGTGACTAGGGGTGGGACGATATGTTTTGGTCACGATTCGATTGTATCACAATTCTAAGGTGCCGATTCCATTTGTATCATGATTCTTGGTAATTGCGATTCTACAAGTATTGCGATTCGATATAATCTATTATTGCAATTTTCTTCCCTTCTTAAAAAACAAACAAGTTGAATCATACACTTATAGAGATGATAAACCATGAATGTCGTTGCCATAAACCAGGGGTGTTCAATTAAAAGTCACTGAGGTCCAGTTAATAAAATTTCCTCAAGGGAAAGGTCCATACCGAAGTCCAACTAGTGTCTTATAGCCCCTATGTCCACATTTTCATATGGCCTCAACAATATTTTCAATTGTTAATGCAGGAAATGTTTAAGAGTGCACAGCTGGCTCTTTAACATAAATAAAAGCAGTCCAAATACATTTGAGGCCTTTATTTCAGATTAAAGAAACCTCAGAATACAATGAGTAAAAAAAGTGCAAACAGAGCTGAATAATCTTTTTTTTCCTTAAATTAAAGAGGTCCCAGCCTAAACAATTGAAGGCTTACACTTCACGTAAAAATGTCAACATCTTCAGAAAACAATAAATAAAAAGTGGCTCTTTTACGAGAAAAACAATGCATCAGAGCATTGACTAAACATCTTTCTCTTCTTTTTTCTTCGATCAAAGAGGTAACAGACTGAAAAACTGCAGGCCTACTACTTTACAAGTAAAAAAAGTCAACATCTTACACATTTGTTGCACGTTGCTGGGCTGTAAATGAATGTGTGATGAGTCGGTAGATCTGCTATACCCGGCTTAAAGTTTTGCTGCCCTCAGCCCGGACTTCAGGGGATAACTTTGCTCAAAAGAGCTGTGCTTTGTGTCGCAGTTGCACTTCACGTTGCCACTCTTAATTAATGCCACATTTTTGGAGCATATGAGGCTCACCGGTTTTCAAACTGTTTGACGATAGAATTAACAGAAATTTCTCCGTCCATTCATTTTAAAACAGTTTCAGCATCAACCTTCCTTCTTTTGGAGCAAGCCAAGTTGTAATCACTACCTCTTCCTCTCGCAGGGTAAACAAACAATTTGATTGGCTCAACAGAGCGAAGCTATTGTCGTAATAACTGGAGTAGCAGCACCCGTTGTCTGTAGCCACAGCCGTCTGAAAAAATGCTCCATGAAAATGATCTATCCTCATGAATTTATCAGAGATTGGTCACAGGTCAGGAGACCCATCACTCATCACCTCGGTCACCAAAAATTTGCTGATGCCTGCCATAAACAATGCACATCAGTCTGTGTCAGTCAGTCCAGCAGCTGACATTTATTACAACTTAGACAAAAAGAGGTTCATAACATGTACAGCATTTTAAAGGCTTACAGCTAGTAGACACAGATATGACGTAAGATAATTGATTTCTAAAATCACCCCATAAAAAATCGCAATGTGTATATGAATCGATTTTTTACCACCCTAGTAGTGACCTGTCAATCATAAGTTAGCCACGCTCCAAACAATACCGTGCTTTATTGTCTATTTCACTCTAAATGGGCCCTAAGCTTACAAAATAAAAATCATGCTGTATTATTAAAGAAGACCTTAAATTGAATAGTAAAACCATAAACTCATGAATGGTTACTGAGGTAATAAATAGAGTAAGAAGTAGGGTCATTTTCGTGTTGTTTTACATACAAACTGACTTCCTTTTGCAACCGACAGTTGCTTGCTATTCGAGGAATGTGGATTTCAGGCACGTCTGACTTGACATTACTGTTCAGACCCAGAGGTTGCTGAGTGGTCTGTACAATGTTTTGTGCTAATTTATCCATAGATGTTGAGATATTACACTGGAAAATGAAAAGATTTGGTCCGCTGGTGGCACTAAATGTTACAATGTTGCTATTTCATTTTGCAAACACTTTTATTCAAAGTGAAGTACATCTGAGAGCTCCTACAACATAAGCAACGATCTAGTCATAAGACAGATGAAGGATTACTGGATCATTGCAATTAATTGATGGTACAAATGGTTGTGATAATACATTCAAAAACTAATCGCTCTCAAACCAAATAGGAGGAGCAGCACTGCCACAGCAACAGCATGGCTCTAACTCATTGATATTTCCAGGTTGCGCACAAAACACAGGTTTTACCCATCATCCAAACAGTGCAATATAATATAGGATCTGTCTAACTAACGCTTACAGTGGGAAAAGCATTATTAATGTTCTGTCAGACTCTGTTTGTACGCAATGCATAAAATGTGCTTATTCAAACACAGTCATCAGTGATTGCAGTTACAAACTAACATGCCGTATTGTTTTTTTTGCTCCAGTTGAATCTAAAAATCATGAATAAAAGAAAGAATATCACTCCCCTGTGCTGTGTTTGTAAGGGTGTGGGGTGATTGTGATGTTAAGGGTTTGACAGGTGGCATCTTTGAAGTAACTGGGTCAAATTAAATATATATGACATTCATTTTCAGCCGTACAGCAACTCATGGTGTTTATAACTGAGCTTTTATGTCTGTATTTTTTTAAGTAAAGCAAATGCTACTTCTGCTTTCAGGAAAATTGCTAACCAACCTGGGGGTCCTCAGAGTTTATAACCTCACATTAATACTGTGAGTAATACATCAATCATACAGCAGCCATTGTCAACCCATAGATCATTACATACACATTAACCATTTAATGCCATTTTTGCAGAAAACATATTCTAATTAAATGGATTTCTAATGACATCTGTTGGTTTTACACGTTTGTCTTCTATTGGTGGTAACTGTTGACTTGTTAGAGTTTTATTTGGTTGTAGACTGCAAAACTGTAAACAGACCATGCAGTAATTAGCTTTCATTAGGGACGTCCAAGTGGCTAACTGGTAGAGCTCATACCACTCAAGCTGAGTCTTTGATGCAGCGGACCTGAATTCAGATCTGGCCCTCGGTCCCTTTGCTGCATGTCTTCCCCTTCCATTCTCTCTGTCACTATCAAATAAAGCATTACATTACCGAAAAACAAATAAAAAAAAATCTTATAAATTGCTTTTATGAGGAACTTCTTTCTTCTGGGTATGGTTGTGGTAACAGGTGTCCAAAGTTTTCCACCACAAAATTGGTAGCAAGGGTGGTAAGTGCTCTGACTTGTCACAGTCAATCCCTGCTAAAATCCTGATACATCTAGTCTTGTTAATCATGTGGCAACTAAGTTAACAATCACCTCATCCATTAAATACATAATTGTGCACATCTTGGTGCTCATCTTCTCAGAAGAAGCTCTCCAAAGTTCAAATAAGCCCCATAATGTCATGTCAAGGGTTACTTCAAGTTTTGCTCACAATTCACATATATATAAAAATATGTCTGCAAAACTTGGGGTGTGGAGTCTGAAAAACTTTCAATAACATGAAAGTTTTCCACCATTTTTGGTCGATATGTTTACTGGAAACTTAAACTTAAATTAATTCACATGTCACTGATGCAAAGTGTTCTAAATCCAAAGTGTTTCTGATGTTTGAAAAAAACTCAACTGAATTCCTACCTCAAAAGTCTCTAAACCCTATACAAGTCCTAAATTCAACACTCAAAGCACTCTGGAAACAATATACTCTGTAACAAAAGCTGCTATTTACAGTGCAGCAGCACATGGTGTAACCCTCGCCCACGGCCAATGCATTTGCATCATTTATCTCAATAGTCTCCAGAAGCAAGAAAAGGCCCTGCTGAACATCAACAGCCATCTGAGAGTGCCTGCTTTCCAAGCTGTTGAATACTGTACTCTTATGTCAGTTCTCAGGCAGGCCTGTATGTGTTTTGGGTGTTCAGCCAAATAAAATATTTATTTTTCAATTGCAACAGTTTTAGAAGCAATAGCTCTTGTAATCTGAAAATACCTGGGAAGCAGTAAAAACATGGTATAGTAGGGATAGGGATATTTCATATTTTTTGAAGTGGGGTTGTATGAGGTTCTTATCCACAGTCAATGCATTACCTGTAGTAGATGATGGTCTGCGTGTTCCCAGTTTGGAATTCCAGACTCACACTCCAGGCAGTAAACACCCTGCAGACAGGGCTGTCACGCCGTGATATTGACAGGAGGACCCAAATGCACGACCCAGAGACAGAATGTAAAAAAAACAGTAGAGTCTTTCTTGAATGTCAGGAACATTCCAATGAGCTGTAGCAATAATCCAAGGTCCTTGGAGGAATGCCACAACCCACTGGGACAGGGCAGGGACAGACAGACCACCAGGCAGGCTAGTTAGAACTGACTTTCCGAGTAGACGGGCAACGGTACCGACTAGGGACAGGCAGAGAGCGAATAGTGAAGCAGTCAGGGTCATACACAGACGAGCAGATGATCAGGCTAAGGCACATAAGGGCTAAGCAAAAACAGTGTACCGTTTCGGGCAGGGTCAAAACGATGAGGCAATCCAAAACAGGCAAAGGTACCAACAGGGAACAGGCAGAACTCAGGAAACGGCTCAGGAAGTGGATCAGAACAGGCAGGCAGTCAGGAAATGTTGGTAGGTTACTCACAGGGGAAGATAACGAACTGGCACAGAACAAAGGGAGCACACTGTCTATATACACACCGGGAGGAGGGGACAACAAG
>CAFUXE010000982.1:57741-80138 GCA_903364295.1 Serranus cabrilla
ATTTTGCTTTCAGATGTCTCTTAAGTGCCCTGAATCTTAATGGCCACTTCTGAGGTTAGAGTGCTGCATGCGAGTGGGAAGGTATAGATTATTGCTCTTTGTGGCCACCTCTCCAAGACAATAATCACAGTTGCAAGCCACTGCCCAGGAACACTTCCTCAGTGTACTGGATCAGATAAGTATACACGCATGTAGTATATTATGGGAACTTCTGTATGCTGTGTGTCTACTATCATTGATTTAGTGTCGTTTTAAAAGGTTACACTTTGGTAATACGGATATTGCATTAGTTTATAATGAAAAAACCTAGCAAGATATGCTAGCAGCATAGCAGCGGCTCCTAGTATTGCAATCTGTCGGTCTGTTCAGACTGATGTCACAAAAGTAGTGAAATGACCACGACTTCGATTTTGTGAGATCAGGTTGTTCTGTTGGTTGATCCACCACTTTGGTCAGACTGAAATATCTCAACCACTATTGCATGGATTGTCATTTAACTTTTTCAAATAATGGTGCCAAGGTATGAATCCTGACTTCAGTGATTCCCTGACTTTTCATATTGCAGTTACATTAGGTCAATATAAAACTTTGGTCTGGCTACACATTTATGACAACATACCTGCAAAACGAATGATTTTCCCATCAGCCTCAGCTGTACTATGTGTTTGGTGCCAATAACCAACATGTTAGATTATGATAGTAAACCTGCTAAACATAAGCATGTTAGCATTGTAAGTGTCATGGCTGCTAACTCTCACATATAGACAGTTTCACAAATTTAACCATTTTGCCACACAGAGAAAAACACATTATAAATGATAGCTATATGTTTACACTGCGACCTGAGTTCGCTTAAGCATTTAAGGATAACAAATGAATGGATGGAACTATTTTTAACTGGATATGTGCAATTGCACAACTGCTTATGTGCATGCACATGTTAATGTTTAGAAAAAACAGCAGACAAGTCTTGTGTGGAAATAATCTGACAGCAGGATATGCTTAATATGTTCCAGCTATTCAAACTGCAACAAGCCCAGCTGCTGCTGATTCATCAAAATTGAACAAGTTCATTTTTAGAATGTTTTGAAGTAAAAACAAAATCTTTCATTGCTGTAACTGCTGGTTTATCAACATGTAGGAGAAGAAAGTTTTTGGTTGTCACAACAATGAACTAATTTAAATATACAAAAGTAATTAATATTTGCAAATTAATGTTTCTGTTCCAGCAGCCATCTCTAATTTGACGTCATTAATTTGCCTTTAGCACTGCAGATTGCATCTCAAGTCCATTGAGCTCTCTTCCCATTATCAGTGATTTGAACAACAGGGAACAGCTACTGACCAATGTGTATTGGGCCAGCAGGTAAATGGTAAATGGACTGCACTTATATAGCACTGTTCTAGTCTTCGCGATCACTCAAAGCGATTTTACCCTACATTACCCTTCATTCACCCTTTCATACTGGTGGCCGAGGCTACCCTACACGGGTATTCACACACCGATGAACGCAGCATCGGGAGCAGTTTGGGGTTCAGTATCTTGCCCAAGGATACTTCAACATGTGGCTCTCATGGTCAGGGATCGAACCACCAACCTTCCGATCAGTGAGCGACCGCTCTACCAACTGAGCCACAGCCACCGAGGTCTGTCCTTACTTTCCATTACACTTGAAGAAAAAAATCTTAAGTTTATAGGCTAGGATAATAGTAAATATTCAAGCTTTCAAAGCTTAAATATTTACTATTATCCAGGGATTATCTGTGTCCACCTATGCATTTTGTATTTACATTGTAAGATAAGCTTATCCCTCTTTCTCTCCCTCTGTCTTTCAATTTAATATGCTTTATTGGCATGAATGTTGCACTAACAATATTGACAAAGCTCTGTCTGCTGAAGATAAATGAATGATGATAAATCACATGATAGAAAGAGGAAATAAGAGAGGATAAAACAGGCAGCCAATGGGCAACAAGTCACAGATTTACAAAGCGTATGTTTAAGCGTATGTAACTTATTACAGAATACTAATTTAACAAGATTATTAGCAAGTGTGAATAGTTTAAGAATGTAAACATGCCTGTCTGTCTACCCAGCCATGTCAATTGAATCAAAGTGCAGTAAATAGTATCTAATTGTATGACACAGTTTGTACTTTATAGCTTACCATATAACCAAGGTTTGGTTAACTACATGGGAAGGCAACCCTAATGTTAATAGTAGCTGTTCAAAATAGCTCCAAACCCAACAAGCTTGGAAAGTTAGTTAACATTAACATGACATGTTAGCTGGCTGCTTGACAACTCATCATAATGCTGCGAATTACAAAACTGTATGTATAGTTTTACACATTTTTTTTTTTCTTCCATTGTGACCCAGAGGGGCTCTGTAGGAATCAGGGTGGTGAAATTGTGAGTTTGGATGCTGAACTCTTTGAACATAATTCCTCACATTGATCCTGGCAGTGGGTAAAGTCACAGAGGGCCTGCTCATAAAA
This sequence comes from Serranus cabrilla, assembly GCA_903364295.1. Lineage (NCBI taxonomy): Eukaryota > Metazoa > Chordata > Actinopteri > Perciformes > Serranidae > Serranus > Serranus cabrilla. Next base: position 60,240 of record CAFUXE010000982.1, read on the forward strand.
TGCTCAGACACTGATATCGAATCTCACTCCATACTAAACTTAAAAGTTGGCAGCTTTGCTGTCAGCAACTTGCTATAGTAGCGTGAGTATTGAACTCAAAGCATCGCTGTGCCTAAGCACAGCCTCTCACAGCTACTAAATACTTGAAGGCTCCTGGTCTTGTTTCCAAATGCAAGCTTTAATTGGGCAGGCTTTCTAACCTGACAGTTTTGCATCAAGGGGCAGGCCTTTTAATAGTTCCCTTATGGTATAATTACATAGTATATGTGCCTATGTTCCAAGGCTCAGTCTAAACGCCCCTCTGACACCTGCAAACTCATAAACTTAAGGCTGGAACATGCTTCTCCAGGCTGCACAAACACACATGGTGCTTCGGAGACATTTTGGGGGCTGTTCCTCTAACTTTTTTTTACGTTACAGATTGCAGGTGCAACATTGAATGTACATGGCCAATCTGAAATAGATGGGCCTGTGTGATTGATTCTAACTTTAAGAGAAACTGTCTTTTGGTGATGATGTCTTCCATTCTACAATCCATACCAGTAATTTTGAGTAATGTATATTTCTCATAGTAAAACTAGCTTCCATTACATACTTGTGTTCTGCTGACTACCTACAAAGTAGCCCACAATGAGTGTACAGAGAATGACCAGAAACCTTGATATGCTATTTACAGAGGTCAGTAACTGTGTCTCTGTTGGAGCACTTCAGCTTTTTTAAGCAATTCTATAGTATGAATTGGAAAAGACCGTGGCTATGGCAAATAAACTATTAATTTGATTGGAGAAAATACTAAATTAATCATCTTTGTCATGTGTATAATGGTGTCTTCTGTTTTTTTGGGAAGATTTAACTTAAATCAGTCCAATCTAATAACCTTATAGTCGTTGCTGGAGTATGTGTCCACCTAGCCTTTTTCTGTCAGAAAGACAGCACTGCAGCAGGGCACCTATCTCTGTAAAAAGACAGTTTGTTGCCCTACTTCCTCCAAAATAGGTCAGATCAAATCACCATAGGCCATAATCTGCATCTCCAAGCACTAATTATAAAACCCCTCCTCTCACTCTTAAGCTATTTCAATACAGAGCTGCTCTGCTGCAACATGTACAGGCTGTTGCTAAATGCTTAATATATATACCAATTAAAGTGCACCTCTGTGTTTAATTTAGGGGAAAGTGTTGGAGCGTGTGGGTGGTCCTGAACAAAATGCTTCAGTACTTCTCTGGCAACTCTGGCATCCTGAAGAAGGCTGAGAGGCAAAATGAGACTATAGATGGAGAGGTTCATTGGATGGTTGGTGATAGATACCAACCAGAAAAAAAAACCCATTTAAATTTAGCACAGAGAGACAGCGAGAGAGGTGACCTTTTTTTCTTTTGACAATACAGTCAAATCCATACACATCAGAAGACATGGTCTTTAGTCCAATTAAAAAGAAACACACAATTTCATTCGTATCAATATGATGTTTTGCAATTCAAAGCCTTAAACTGGGAAACCAGTCTTTATTCTCATTGTTGAAAGTTATGTATGGAATTAGTATTTTTTAAGACTAATCCTTATCTAACCCTAGCCAAAGTGTTTTTAAAGTGTTAACAGCTAAAATGTATGTAATATGCTGAAAATGAAGAGATTTAATGAATCTGTAGTATGCAAAAACAATGTTAATGTTAACATTTATTTTAGCGACTGGGCTGAGGAGAGCCATGGGGCCACTGTACAGTGTAGGTAGCGTTAGCTGCTAATGCTAGTATTAGGTGTCTCATGTGGACTGCTGCTGTATTTTTGTACTGTTGATTCGCCAATTGTAAATAAAGTGAAAGGATCTCAGGAAGAGTTCAACATGGTGGACTTATTTTCATTGTGGACATACATCAGAAAGTGAATCATTAAAGTTGTTTGTAATTAGAGAGTTGTGTTTTCATGAAGCCCTTATTTTCATGGTTGGTTTTCTAATACATATTGGCCAATCTTTACGGCTCTTCAACAGATATAAATAGGAGAATGGTGTATATAAAAGATCATTTTTGGTATTTTTGGACTCCAAAGCAGAGACTAAGGAAGGTATATATATAAAGAGTTTATTGAACAACAAAAAAACAAAACAAAAAAGTAGGCATGGAGGCAGGGAGCTGTTCATATTCCTATGAAATCACTCTGAATTTGGTCTCCAAATTAGGAATACTTCATTGTGATTTTTACTCATGACAGGGAGAAAAGAAATTTCCCATGAAAAAATATGGTGTTGATGAGATGCCTCCAGATTATATGTGCTCTACTCCCAAATCCAAGAATGTACTTGCATGACAATTTGGGAGTTAGAGCTGGCTGTCAAACAAAGGCAGGAAGTGCATACGAGAGTGTAGGTATTTATACAAAACTAGCCAAGATCATAATATAAAAATAATATATATATAATATAATCAGAATTCTACATCAGACCTATCTGTAAGAGCAGTCTATCTATCTATCTATCTATCTATCTATCTATCTATCTATCTATCTGTCTGTCTGTCTGTCTGTCTGTCTGTCTGTCTGTCTGTCTGTCTGTCTGTCAGGCCAGGTCAAAAACACAAAGCTGGCAAACCTCCAAGCTACCAATGTGAGACTGGGTGAGAGGGAAAAACTTAGGGGGAGGGGAATGAAAGAAACTTAGGGATATAGAAGTCAGACAGATGGGTGGTGGAGCTCAACAGACAACCAGGGATGTCAAACTAAACAACAGAGCTTTTTTAATTGGAATTTAGAGGGAAAAAAACAGAACCATGAATAATTACATGGGCCTCATAATTAAAAAAAAAGGAAAAAAAAAAGAAGAAGAAGCTGTGTCAAAAAGGAGTAGCAAATCATCACACTCTGTTTTATTTATGTCCCAACTTTTTTGGAATCAGAGTTGTAAGTGGACCTTGAGTTGTGTATGTTTTGTCAAGTTGCTGTTGCCAAGAATGTAGCTCTTAAATTACTTCTCTTCCATGTAAAAAGTTGAGCTCAAATTAGTGCTCATAAAATTGAAAGATCAAATTCCTCACAAAAAAGTTTCATCCACTGATAAAGACTGTTGGACGTGTTTGAAAGCCCTAGAAAAGGCTAAAAAGAAAATGGACTTTGAGCTAAGATTGTTTTGTCAAATCACAGTTTCTTGGGTCAAGAATGAACATGAGAGGTTCTACAAGTTAGTCCCATGACAACCGAGCAAACTGATGAAGGCCATGAGATGAGTAAGTGGACTTTTAGCTAAGGATGTTAAGAATGCCAACATTAATTGAGAGGTAAGTGTTTTTGTGGACTGAGACAGTGACATATGCTTAGACTAATGCAGCTGAAAGCTGATACTCCTATTCCACTATTTTAAGTCTTTGAAATAGCAGGAACGGGTGGTATTTCTAACAAATTTAATCTTCAACAGCATGTACAGGGACTGGTATCATTTTTCTAGTCAATGTTGTGATTTTGTTCCATGAATCAGCTCCTATATTTAAACAATTTATTGCCAGGAACTTGAGGATTCATTCTTTTCTACAAATTTTTTTTCTTGTCCAGCTATTGAGTAAAATCCACCCACACTGCAGTGAAAGGATTTTTATGGTCCAACAAAGGAGTAGTGATCGTGCTGTTTATACATACTGACGCAAATAGCTGTAGACAAGCACAGATAGTTTTGGGGTCTCTTTTCTTGGTGAGGAAATTTTTGGCATTTGAATTCACTTTCGGTTGAAACTGAAGCTTTTGACGCCAAGCACACTGGTTAATGTTGAGAAGTCATGACTACTGGATATAAAATAAACTTCTACAAAATAAACTATAGCGTGTGTGTTCATGGTTATGAAGGAGCATGTGACCTAGTGTGGCAAACTGATGTGTTTTTAATAGTTGCTGGACAACAATGGAGCTCTATGGCACAGAGTAAGAAGATACATCAGGCAGGATAAGTATTATTGCTAAGTATGTGTATGCATACACAGAATTTTATTCTAGTTTTTATTGCTCTCATTGATGCATACAGCTCCAGCAGAAATGGAGATAGGGACAGACAACAAGGACAAATAACACGGAGCAAATTAAAGCAGTTACGGATGAAAAGCAGTTTTGAAAAGTTGACTTTTTGTGAGTGTTTTGAAGGTGGGCAGGTCGGTACAATCACAGATGTATTTTGGCAGAGAGTTCCAGAGGGTGGGAGCAGCTACAGAAAACGCTTGGTCTCCCCGGGTTCAGTGCTTGGGTGGTGGAGTAGGTCAGATAGGTAGGAAGGGGCCTGGTGGTGGTGGAGGGCTTTGTGGGTCAGGAGGAGGACTTTGAAGTGGATGCGTTGTTTGATGGGGAGCCAGTGGAGGTTCTGGAGGACAGGGGTGATGTGGTCTTGTGAGCGGGTGTGGGTTAGCAGACAGGCAGCAGAGTTCTGGATGTACTGAAGTTTGTTGAGAACTTTCTGAGATGAACCGTAGAGGATACTATTGCAGTAGTCGACTTTGGATGTGATGAATGCGTGGATAAGTATTTCAGCATTAGCAAAGGAGAGGGATGGATGAAGAGGTGGCTGTTGAGAATGATTCCAAGGTTCATGTTGTGTGGGGAGGGGGTCAGATAGGAGTTGTCCAGGTTGAAGCAGAAGTTGTGGGTGGTTTCGTGAGGGATTTGTGACCATCTGATTTGTCGTAGTTGAGTTGAAGGTAGTTGGTTTGCATCCAGGATTTTATTTCTGTTGATGGATATAAGCAAGATTTTCCAACTGAAGTTGATTCCTGATACTATCAAGAAACCCTGCACCTAAGCTAAGACGGTTTTGGCCAGGTGTTTTTCTTCTGCTGGGAGAACTCTGGGCGCACACAGACAGCTGGGCCTGGGATTCTGCATGTGTGTGTGTGTGTGTGTGTGGCTGCTGCAGATGGCGTGCACTCGGACATCAGATGGCAAGCCTAACCCATGGAATTCTTACCTAAGGAAGCTGAAAGGTTACCAAAACCAGCTGGATTGTCAACAATACGGTCAGACGTTTGCCCTTTGACAAAAGTGGATAGTTGATTTCCTTCTTCAGATCGAACTTGAAATGAACTGATTGAACTGAACTGAACTGAACGCATAATTGAACTGAACTTGATTGATAACCTGATAGGATACAATGTTGTTTTATGTTTATGTCATGTTATTGAACTGATCGAGGTAAGTGTTAAAGCCTAAAGGGCCCATATACAATTTTGGAAAAAAAAAACTCTGATGTGTTTACAAGAGGTTTTGTGAAACCTTACCATTGATTAAAAGAGAAACTTACTAGATGAACTCAAAGGTTTAAATAACTGAACCAACATCGCTAAAATACCACGTTAACACAAAAGATCGGTCTTAAATAGGAATTCTTATTTGAAACTTAATACAAAAATCAGGTTTAAGGCAACAAATACCAAACCTTATTTTGAACTTAAAGGTTACAAACAAAAGGTTAAGTGTAGAAGAAACTTGACAATGTTGTGAATGTGTACTGTATATGTGTATGTCTATGGTAATTAAATTGCTGGCTTTAAAAAGTTTAAGGGTTTTCAGGTCTGGTCTTTTGATTTTAATTACACTATCGCTCCTCCAAACCTAGAATTGGTCCAGGAGCTCCAAATTCCCTGTGTTACAGCGACATAAGTGCTACATATACATCTACTTGAGTAATGAATGTGAATGCTTTTGACACCTCTGCTATTTGTAGATACTAAGTGCAACAACCAGCGGATGTTTTAACAGCAGTTAGCGGCTAGCTTTGCTTTTGCAACAACTTTTTTGTTGTACTCCGTGACACATTCAATACATTACCAAGAGCAGCCAGAGGACATCAGAGGGAAAACCAGGAAGCATTTCCTTAACACATCATGATGTTGTCTCACCAACCTCAAATCATGAAACCTTACATGACAAAGTAAGTATAATAATGTTATTAAAATTCTATTCTTAACAGTCTATATTACTTTGTTACTGCAAAACATAATATATTACTGTAACACGTTGTTACACTTAATACTAGAAGTTGTTTCTTTTAGACAGTTGGTACCCAACCACCAAAGTTACCTATGTATTGCTAGGCAACAGTTTAGTCACCAATTGCAGAACTATTCATGTTAGGGGACTCAAATAAATGAGAAAATAAACAAATCTCATCATAATCTGTTGTTACTTTTCACTGAGTTCTGATTAGAATGTTGGCAGAATTCAGACGATGACAGCACCAATAGATGGATAGATAGATAGTTACAGCCAAAAGCAAAGTGAGATCTAAAGTCCATTTGACAAGTGCATGATTATAGAATCATTGGAAGCCCACCTGATTAAATAAAACACTCCTTTTTCTGTGTCCTTGCTTGCCTCAGTACATTTTGTCCCCCACGCTTCAGCCAGAATATATCCTGCTCGTAAATTCACCCAATTTACCAAGGAATTGTTTGATGCACCCTTCACCTGTAGGTTATCTGAGAAGCTTTGTAGTTGCGTCTATCTCTTATCCTGTGGTTCTCTTATTCATGTCATGATGACTATTTAGTTTTCCAGTGTGGATGCAGTACTGAGACAGACAAGACATCACTTGATTATATATATAGTTATTGTGTTTAACACAGAAGGTGATACATAAGGTTAACATACCAAACATAGATAGAACATTAAATGTAACATTTAAAGAGTATCATTAGCAATGTGGGTTTAGTCCCAGAAACTGCACATTGGACCCAGGCTGGGAAAGATCTTTTGGATGAAGGTGTTCCTCCTCTCCTTTTTCTAGTTAAGTTTTTGGAACAGATGGTTGGCTGGGTCTGCAGGGTCCATGGCAATCCTTCCTGCCCTTTTCCTGAGCCGGGCGTCCTGTTGTGCTTAAATTGAGGCCAGCTGAAACACTGAAGCTTGTTCCTTATTTGATTCAATGTGCTTACACCTGTTTATTACATCTTACATCCAAACTGATTATTTGCTTTTCTCCTCTTCAATTTTGTTCTCATATTTTCATTTCCTGGACTTAATAAGGCTCTGAAACTTAATATTAATTGATTACATGTTGTTATTTAGGAGCTGAACCTTATTCAGCTGACGCAGTCATTGTATGGCACATTATAAAATAACATAAAAACCTTTTTGGTGCAATTGTGTATTCAGATGTCCCAATTTCCAATGGAGCCGTATTGTGTTTGCTGGTGGCTGTTTTGCGTTTGTTTGGCCTTGCTCTACTCGTGGGGGAAAAGGAGGCAGCAGAGCAAGCAAGCTGCTCCCTCCACCAGGCAGATGGTGCTGCAGCTAAGGGTGGGTGTGAGAGAATACAGGAAAGAAAGCGAAGGAGAGGTGATGGAGCAGGGGAATAGGAAAAGTACGGTGTCCCTGAGAGCTCAGTGCACTGAGAATAAAGAACATACGCAAACAAGGCAATCAGAGATGGCAGACTTCCCCCCCAAACGAACCCTCTGTTGGCCAGAGGATGTATATGCAGCAGACACACGGACAGACAGACAGACACAACCGCCCAAAACAATCTTTGTCAACTTGACCACACAGAGGCAGTTTTAAAAACATTCACCAATTTGACAATTTAAAACATCAACTTGACAACACATCCAACCACAACCAGTCTGTCCATTCTCCTCTGACCTCTGGCATCAACAAGGCATTTTGTCTCACTGGATATTTTCTCTTTTTCGAACCATTCTCTGTAATCCCTAGCCTCCTGAGACCCTGCATACTCATATGAGGACATTACATTTCTGCCTCACGGACTCATGATACTTGCTTTTTCAATCTTGTGTTGATTTCCCAACAATACACCCATTTCAGTGAAAATAAAATTACGGGAATATTGACAAAAGAGGAAATGTAAAATTGATATCCAATTTTTCTGAATTAAATCTGTGTATTTTATGTACAATAACATCTCTAGCTTGATATGGCATACACATTTTACACATTTTAGTAATAGCTGCAAAGTAAAACATCACTAAATGTTATGTACTTGTTTGAGGACATTGGGATTATGTAACACTATTGATTGTGCCATGTGGTTACCATGTGATTATTTAATTAGGGCCTGAGCACCAACAGTGCGATGACCTATTGTAATCGTAGTGTTTATTATTCTCCGAAATAAATTGCTAATTTGGGGGCCTTATCATATTCGAAAACTCACCAAACTTTGCACATGCATCAATCTCCGGTGAAATTTACGTATTTTACGTATTTTTTTGGCGCTTTTGTCCATTTTTCGTCATCCGGATGCCTCGTACTTTAACGAACTCCTCCTAGAGATTACATCGGATCGGCTTCAAACTTGGTCAGTACATTCATAAGGCCTTTGGGATCTAAAGTTATTAAAAGCTTTAATGGTCGTCGCAATATGTGGGCGTGGCATAGCGGCGAAATATGGCATGACGCCATAAAAAATTATATTGTTGTATCTCCGCAATACTTTGTGGGATATTGTCCAAACTTCTCATGCTTCATAAGACTCCACTCCCGAACAGGGTTGGGTAACAATATTTCATGAAGCCCCGCCCTGTATGCTTAAACCACTCCCCCTTTCATAAAATTACCAGATTTATGACTTTTTTGGAGCAGCAATCTTGATATCTTGTGTGCCTTACCTACAAACAAGGATGTTTTGGTCCAATACCCTATAAATCCCTGCCATTAGTGACAAAATGTCACGTGACCAGTTCATCAAACTGCAGGGCCATCTGAAAGTGGTCATCAATGATGATGTTCCTGAAGACAAGAGGAAAACCAGCAAATTCTGGAAGGTGAAGCCTTTTATGAATCGCAGAATGCATCTCAGGACATGAGCAGATGATCCCATTTACAGGGGCCTGTCCATTCCGACGGTATGTGCCACTAAAGCCCAATCCAGTGGGAATGAAGAATTTTGTGCTGGTATCAGTGGATGGCATAGTGCTAGACTTTGAAGTCTACCAAGGTTCAAAGACACTAGGTTTGCAGGTGCAGGACTCAGAAGGATTAGGTTTAGGAACATTGGTCATCAAACGTCTGTCTGAAACCCTAACTGCTTGGACAAAAGTGTATTGTGATCACTTCTTCACCAGCACACAAGCTGTAGATCACATGCTGAAGTATGAGATGTACCTTACTGGTACAGTGATGAAGAACTGGGTCCCACAGGCAATGAAAAAGCTACCAGATGACAAAACCCTGAAACAGCAAGGAAGAGGTACCTCCACACCTCACAGCAACAAGGGCAGATGGGAAACTATGCGTGGTGAAGAAGTATGACAAAAAGCCAATTTTGTTGTTCTCCACTGTTCATGCTGAGCAGCCAGAAGACATCTGCCACAGGTGGTCCAAGAAAGACAAAAGATACGTGACCATCACACGACCAAGTGTTGTGCATGAGTACAATGCAAAGATGGGAATTGGCTTGTCGGATAGGATGATAAGCTACTACCGAATGAGTTAGCAAACAAAGAAGTGGACCATACGTATGCTGATGTACTCCATAGATCTCGCTCTTGTCAACAGCTGGCTCCTGTATTGCAGAGATAACCAGGAAAATGGTACCCCAAGGAAGGTCATCATGAAGTTTCTGGAGTTTCGGATGGTAGAGGCTCAGGTATTCCTCAACAAGTGTGATGTCCTTCAGGAAGATGCCAATGTTTCAGATGCAGAGAATGAGAATGGACACATTCCACCGCCAGGCAAAATAGCTCACATTTTTTGACATCTCTAGTAAGATGCTACAAAACGCGCTCTAAAGTGTCCTCTTCAGTGGCGAGAACGCGCTGATGTGCCCTTTTTTTCTTTTTCGAAAAAATCTGTGCACGCCACTGCCTAAAGCCATCAGGCTGCCTAATTCAAGAGCCATCAGACTAACTGAACTTCCCCTCTGGGATAAATAAAGTAATTTTGATTTGATTGAATTCATTTGTACTGCAATACTTTGAATGCCTTTACTCTGATTCAAATACATTTTAAGCATGCACACATGCTTTTGGGAAATCACCAATAAAAACATCTCTTATAAATAAATACCTGTATTTATTATGAACATTTTGGTAAAGGACAGTATCTTTTTGCTTTTGCTATTTTATTATTTATTTATTTATTTTTATCTTTCTGTGCAGATGTGTCTTTTGTGGTCTGATTTCATAAAGAAAAAACAGATTAACACAGGTTGATCACACAAAACACAAAAGAGAATAGAGTTAGCTTGTGGAGCTGATGGAGATGGGGAGGTAGAGCTGTGTGTGTGGGGGAGAAAAAGGACTGGAGGGAATTATAGATCTCTTTGCCAACGTGAGCAGCATAAAAAATTACTACTGTTTCAATTCACTTCACAGATGTGGATAACATGGAGGATTCATCTCTATGAGAGGAGGTTGGTCCATAGAGGCAGAGGAGGTTGCTCCTCCTTTATTTTTGAGAGGCAGATAAATATATAAAACTATGAGTATTAGGTGAAAATAAACCACATTTCAGTTTAATTTATAAAATCAAATTTCTCTCTTCTTTCAAGGGGGGTCCATCACTAAGAATTTGAATTGTCAAATCTGATTTGTCGAGTTTTGCCTAGAGTCAAATGATTATATTTTTTTGCTAATTGGCACACTCTCTGATAGCTGCATGAGAAAAACACAGTGCTACGCGCTCATGCGCAAGTGTGACGTTTCTCTCATGGTGCGTTTGAGGAACACTTCTAATATAGGGATTCCTAGCACTACCTGTGAAACACTCAGAAAAACCCTGAAACCCCTGAAAACTGGCCATGAATACGGCTAGGATAAGCCGTTCGGAAGCAGTTGTCATTTATTGATCAGTTTGATAATGTCTAGCAATGTTGTTAAATTGCAGGACATGTGTAGGCATTTAACAATATGGTTGTGTATTACATTCCTCATCTGCTGCATAGTGCCATGTGTGTTACATACACATTGAATATTGAGGTTTAGTAATTGTTTACATTATTATTGTCAACACTAGTATGAGCAATATGTGGAATAACAACCGCACACACACACACATACCCCCAGAGGAATGGGAAATGCTGCCTGTCCAAGTATTAATGCTGCACACAGTGCGTGAAGTGGAATAAAGTATACTGAAGTCCATCTCTATCTCAAGTGAATTTTTATTGATGCTCCACGATGACTACATAACTAACCAGGAAGCAGTTAGTAGGTCAAGCACTATCACCCTTCTGATTTAACAGCTATTTTGCATTTCCCCTAGATTGATTGCGTTGGGGGTGTTGATGGGCTACTTTTAAGGTGTGATGTATTACATATTAGTTAGAGTTACATATTAGTTACACTCACTTTAAAGTAATAAGTTACTTCATTATTAATATCATTCCATTTTAGTAAAAAAACAGAGGATGTGTGTCAATATGTTTTTTTTCTTTGGCAGTAAGGTGCTGGCACAGCGCTGTCACTGCTCTGTCTGACTGCCACAGACTGAGGAGAATTTGAGTGCTTGATGATTTATGATTCCTTAACCTATGATTGAAAACAAGTTGACAACTTTTCCATTGCAGCCAAACATTAAGCCTGTCAACAACACAAGACATAACGAGCCAGCTAATAGTAACATTACCTACTAGTCCCACAGAAATAAGACTTGCTCTGCCATGCTTTCCAATAGCTAGTTGCAGATTTACTCTTACTCTTTTTTTCCTTGGTAAATTAATGATGTCCATAAAGGCTCCTGAACCCAGATCAGTTGTCTGATCATCCGGCTCTGGTTCAGGCACCACACCGCTCTCCACACTCCCTCCTCGCTCTGAGTAGTTCAGCATGGTTAATTGGCTGATGGCTGTTAAGTAGCTGTTAGTGGTTGCTTACTTTAGTAACGTGAAGGCTAAAGCGTTCTGTCAGGGAACTCAGGACAAACCAGGAAACATTTTCTCCATATCATATGATCCAGTCTAACCAATTGGAGTTAGCTTACTCATAGCTCCTCTTGTCACTACATCTCCTAACAGAGCACCAGACTTGAATTTCGGACAGCACGCAATTTTTTTCAGGTTAAGCAACAACGTAGCTGACTGCTGCAGACTGTTGGAATGCCATCCACTACAGAGACACACACACAAACACATTAAAGACTAATATACTGAGCTTATATGAAAGGAATATACATAAATTAGAAGAATAAAATATGTTTCTCTTTCTTTCAGTGGGGACCAATGGGGCAATGGTGGGGAAAAGTCTCACAGCAAAACTAATGAAACACATGAGATAACCATTGGCCACTGAATTTATCAATAAGAATCAATTACTACAGGATGCAAACTCATCAGAAAAAAACACCTCAAGTGTAGGGAGTTGAAAGAATAGTGAAAATATATGTGATTAAAATGTCAAAATTTGATCAAAATAAAAACTACTTTTCATATTTGTTTACTTACTTTATTGATTCAGTTATTCACTTGGTCCAGTGGAGCTTAAGTATTTAATGCTATTTCACGTATAGGCCGCTAGGCACGTTAGCACAGCGTTTGTTCTCCTATTCTTTATCATTTAGTAAATTGCCATAAGTTGAATGCACATTACAGACTTCAAGAGTATAAAATGTTGCCATGAGATAGTTTGCACATGCTGGTAAATGAAGCTGTGTTATAAGAAATTGTTGGTGTTCATAGAGATTTGCGTGTGTATGATAACTCGCTAATGCTAGCTGACCGATATAGGTGGGAAAACTTACCCAGGAACCAGTGAGCTTCTGTAATCACTTAGGCACTTATTTAACATGTACTTATGAAACGTGTTTCACTTAATATGACAGGTGCTGGGTTAACTTACTGCTAAGTAGGTATAGTTGGGGTTCATATCCAAACAACCAGAAATGCTGTTGTAATATTGTGTATTAATATACAATGGTTGAAAGTTTAGGTTTGATAGAGAGATGTGCCAGTAAAAGAACACTATTATGGTGGTTTTGCTGTTATGTTGTTACGTATATTGTTTTGGTTCATATGTAAACTGTAAATTTCTTTCATCATAGAGAGATCGTAGAAAATTACAGAGAACTACTGATGCATAAGAGATAAAGCCATTTCATGTTGTCTTATTTAAAAACTGTTAAGATGTTAAGTAGTTCAAAATGGTTAAAAAGTGCTTTTAGTTGTTACATTTCATGGATAAAGTGTTAGTATAAAGTTAAAATACCAAACATATATTTTGATTATGAATGCTGTTTTAAAGTCAACATGTTTACAAGAATAAGAATAAGTTTGGAAAAAGCGGTTAAATACCTGAAAGAGTGGTTTGTTATAGGTGATTGTGAAGAGGCGGTTATAATTTAGCTCAGTGATGCTATGGCCATGTTTTGGGAATTGGTCTGAACTGAAGGACATGAGTTTGCAGCTATGTTTGAAAACTGAGGTATGATCTTTGGAAAAAGGAAGAATAAATCATTCTCATTGTAAAGTATATATCAGCTCAACGTGTGTTCTCCTATTCTTTATCACAGCTTCACTCGAGCAAGGAAGAAAACCAGCTGCCCTCTGATCTTGATGTTAGAGAGGCAATACAAGTATAAACCAGAAAAAGTTTCTTTGTAAGAACCTTAAATTACTCTGGGAGCTTGAGTATTTCATGAAAAAAGTGAAGGTTTGGGTCAGAGGAAGTGAAAGGAGGAAAAAGACAATTCTCTGTCATCTTCAATATTATGAGACAAATTTTACAACCCCACAATATAACATCAACGCAGAATAACAGGTCATTTAAATCCTCAGACAAGCACAAAATGCTCAGACATCATTTGGGCCATTTGGACTCTGTAGAAATGTTGAAATATTTCCCTGCTGTTTCTTTCTTCATTCAAGAACACGGCATCAACACACCCGAGGCCTTTTCTTTACAGAAGCATAAGAAAATATTTTAATCTGAAGGAGTAGAATGCAGCAAGTTTGTAAGAGCAACCCCACAGGTGACTGTTGCTTTCTCCAGAGTCACTCACAAAAGATGAGCTTCTGACTGTGCAAACATATACTGCTTCTCTTACTGTCTCACAGAGAAAGCTGCATGCACCACACTGAATATATGGTCAGAAGAATAAAGAAATACTGCCTTTGAGTTCTTCAGCTTGGATGACATCCTTGGGCCACAGCAGTCCATTAATAGCATAAGGTAACCTTTTGGATTGAATAAGCTGCCGAGTGGTTTGAAAAGATGAAATGAAATGTGATGAGTGAGGATCAGACCTCCCAGCATTTATCTATCAGTTAACTGGTGTGTGACCGTCTGTTGTAACCCCTTCCAACCCCTCCTCACTTGTCTTGAAACGAACCGCTGAAAAGCACCGTAAAACATACACATGCACAGACACCCACACTAGGGCTGCCCCTCTGGTTAAAAAAGCTGTAATTGATGTGATATTCAATCTGTAATGGTCGTTTGGAATTAAAAATTCAGCATGTGTGACAAAATAAACCTCAACTCAAAAGTCCTCTCTCTAGCTTTTTGAGACTGTCCCCACAAAACACACCATAGGTCATTTGTACAACAGCATATTCGGACCCATATTTACATTTATTGTTAGCGACTCCTTCTATTAGCAGCAGTTATGAAGCTCCCGAAGGTGGAACTGACATTGGAAGCGAGGATATATAGTAAAAAGAACAACAAAGTCCACTTAGGATGATGATATTAAAGTCGCTTTAAAATGTCTTGTTAAGTGTTCAGTTGAATCAATGGACATTACACGGCAGAGGTGTCGTACGTACGGTCCAAGGGCCAGAACTTGACCATCAGATGGTCCAATCCAGTCCACTTGATGACTTTAGAAAGTACAACTGTTTCCTGCAAATACACAATCTGGGCTATTTGTTTTCTCACTAACTAGTCACAGATACACAAAACCATTTGAAGTGAAAATAAATTCTTTATAGTTCAGATGGGGTAAAACACAGCACTTATTTTCAAAATGCAATTTTGTATTGATTACTTGGTTGATTCCGTTATCTCTGATGTAATGCACTGACCCAACAGCATTTTGTAGTCTTACTATTAGATTTTTTTAGCAGTGCTTGTAGCTAGTAGTGCTTTAAAAGCACTACTATACAGTTCATGGGTTCATGGATGGATGGGGAATCCAACCTCGTCATTAACTGCATTTACAGTTGTGAAATATTGTATTTCATTCCTTTTTTTCATGTTCATGTCCCCAACATCTCTTTTATATAATACGATAAAGTTTTCAATAATATTCAATAATTTTTCTTGCAGCAGAGAGGGATTGTAAGGAAGCAAAATGGGCGACACTGCCATGAAAAACAGTCATAAATGCACATGCACCTGACAAACTGAACAGGGTGGACTGTACAGGTATGTTTTACAAAAAAGTTTTTCAATCCAAAATAGGTTAGACAATGTATCAATGACCTATTGTGATCAAAGTCAATTATCTCATTATGGCAGTAAATGCAAATCAGCTTAATGTATGTGTAATATTTGTAAAACTTTAATAGAGAACAAATTTAATTAAAGTCAATCTATGTTTTACCCAGAAAACTGCCCAGAAAACTGCTCTAATTTGTGTATTTTTGTTCCATGCAGTGCATGCATGCATGTTTTTACATGCCTGGGTATAACAATGTCAGAAGCTGCCAGTTGCAGCACAGAAGCTATCAACAGCTACATCAACCAGGTGGCCTGAACTTACTGATGTGAAACATTAACAGTCGCTGTTAAACCCCATAAAATTGCTCTGAATTTGGTGAACTTGTGGGTCCTAAACAAGGGCAGAGTGGCTGTACTACAGCTGGCCAGGCCAGCTCTTTGGTGGAATGGGATGGTGAGATTGGTATCTGGCCCTGGGAATGAGATCAGGTCACGGTCTGATGGGAGGTTTCATGGTCTACAGGCTGAGCTCTAACAGAAATGCACAGCTGCCCAAGACTGCTTCCATCAAACACAGCAGCAGGTGGCATCACACACATTGATGCATACTCATACACACATAGTCTTAAGTTAAGTAAGAGTTTACATTCACTTAAAGTTATAATAAAGATACTCAACAGGAGGTTAGTAGTACATTTGTTGAGAACTATTTTCAGCAGCAGGTGAATTCACATTTGGTGTTCTAGTTGCTATTTTCAGCAGGATGTGGTACTTTTTCCTTTAAAGGGAAATTATTATGCTCATAACACATTATTTTTCTCATACTGTCCATCTGAATGCACTTGTCTTTACCATCTGTCTGAAATGCCCCCGTCTCTATAGGTCCCCCTACCTACAGGACCCATTCTACTCTGATTGGCAATGCTGCATGTTCAGTAACTGATATCAGTTATTGATTGGATGATGCAGTTGATCAGACTGACACAACTTCACTGCAGTTTCATACCAGAGTGAAGACAGATAACATGAAACTAAAAGTTGTCACTCACAAGTTTGAAGTTCATTTATCTTCTGATCCACCATGAGGTAAAAATCTGTGCAAAACGTGGGAAGAACAGCAGGATGACGTCATGTGACGCTTTAGAGGAAAAGACATCTCATGTGTCTGGAAAAGACACAACTGAGGGAAACGTGGATGCAATTAGGAGACTTGAAATGCACCCCTGGTCTGAAAAGTGACCAGGGACCACCTGACCCAAAAATTCTATTAAATACTATTTTTATGGTCTCAATCGTCGCTTCAATTCTTCTTCTATACACCATGATAATTCCTTCATGTTATAAATTATGGTCCCAACAAATCCACTGAAAGACAATAAGATTTTTACAAAAATATCATATATATATATACATATATAAATATCACATATCAGTATCTACTGTCCCACACTTCCACAGAGGGACAATGCTGGCATTAATACATGCGCCATGAATTAATAAGGACACTGATAAACATCCCTGCTCATTTTTCATCAGAGCTGTGGACGGATGAATAATCTGATTGGCCCACTGCAACCAAAATCAGGAAAGACTGACTGTCATTCACCCAACAGCCTCAACTCTCCACCATCTGTTCATGTACGCTGTTTCTGGCTGGGCTGCTGGCACTCCATTCATATGTATGTCTCCAGCAGATAATGAGCACACAGCTAAACGAGCCACTGTCTTGTGAGAAAATGTTTTTGTTGGAGTCTATTTTCATTGATGCAACATCAACTCAGGGAATAGCCATCTAGAAACGGTATCCCATGAAAAAAACAGAGAAACTCTGGGAGTAGAAAGAGTACACAGCTGTTGAAAATCACAAAAGTTGTGACAAGAAACAGCAATGTGGGTAACAGAAAGCAGCGTCAACGGCAATTAGTGAGAGTAAACTCAAACAGTTGCATTCTGTAAAACCAATTAGCTTAAAGGTACTTCAACACTACAGAGATGAGAGGAGCTGCACAGGCAAGTGATAGTTCCTAGTAGGTTCATAACTACAAGTGACACCTTGCATATTACTAATATTGATTAGATTGGCTACTGTTAGTTTCATCTGAAGGAGCAATCATCTCTTCCTTCTTTGATACTAAGATAAAAACATGGGGTAAACGTTTCCCAGATAATTAAATCTACTGTGTTTTTTTATAGGAAATGTTGATTCTTAAAGGAATGCCATATAGTAGTATAATTAGATGAGTGGTTAGAAAAACCTTGCCGTCTCATGTGTTCACAGTTGTTGCATTGTCAAGCAATGTATCCTCCCTATATAACTTTTT
Source organism: Serranus cabrilla (assembly GCA_903364295.1). NCBI lineage: Eukaryota > Metazoa > Chordata > Actinopteri > Perciformes > Serranidae > Serranus > Serranus cabrilla. The sequence continues at coordinate 77,860 of CAFUXE010000982.1, forward strand.
AAGAGATAGACAGAAAAGAGGGAAGACTTTCAGGAAAGTATCTTATACATGCCTGGGCTTATTGGATGCAGCTTTCTCTGATTGTATGTAACAGGAGAGCAGACTTGTCCATCTTAACATAAGGCTTTTTCCTCTTGTGAATTTAACTCGAGGTGAGCAAAAGGGCAGCTGGAGTGAGATCAGTGGGCTCTCCTTTGCCATTGATCAATGGCTAACTTGTAAATCCTCACCAGTGACAGGCAGCATTCAGCTGCACTCCGTCAGAGCCTGGGAGTAAGACACATGGACCTTCCAGCTTTAATGGGGTCTCCACATCTGCATATATGTATGTGTGTCTGTGCAGCAGTTTCAAATGCACAGCAACGTTTCCTTTTTACTTACAATTTGTGTGGTTTGAACCACTACACTGTTGGCTTCTTTGCCCTTATAAGCCTGTACAGTTGAAGATAGAGAGTAAAGGTAGACAACAACATAATTAATCAAAGGGCTGTGAATGCATACTATACCAAATTTATCATGTAAATGGTTTACATTCATTTGTGGTCGGTTTGTATTTGTTTGTGCTGGCCCTGCCCCTGGTTTTTATTTGGATCTAGAATTGACCTATTCAAAGCAACGCCGATCCCAGTACCAGCAGTACTGGGAACCCTATTTAAATCACTCAAGTTTTTAGGGGTCCAAGCATGAGGGGGCTGGGATTAACACAATTTGCACACTAAGTGGCACTTTTTTGCACAATTGATAAATACACAAAACCTACTTTTTCGATCTCCTCCTTGGCCCATTCTCTAGTGCACCATAAAAATTTGTACCAAATTTGATGCTAATCAGCCACTCGGTGCTAGGTGGTAAGTGCTGCCTACCAAGTATTTTCCGATGCTCCATTAACGATCATCCACTAGGTAACATTGTGCCAAAAATGCAGAAACTATAAAGAAAAAAATTGTATGCAGACATAAAGTGATGTCATATATCCACAACAGTCTGTCAGATTTACATGAAACTGGCCCTGAATAAAGTATCTTTTCCAACTTATCTTAGTACATCAGTCCAATCAGCATTCACTGTTGGAGCATGGCATTCAAAGTCCCAAATGACTAAAAATCAAAGTTGCTCTCAACCTGGTGTCTTACATCTTGCAGGTGGGCCTGTAAGACAGACTTGCATTGTCTCCGCAGGTTGCCGTGGGATCCCATTAAAACCTGCTTGTAGGTCTAGTTTAAATACTTGCTTTTATCAGAGAATTTGTGGTATACCAAAAATGTTTATAATGAAGATCTCTAATTGAGAGACTTGCCTTTACACCTACACACATTTTAAAGGGCTGAATAAATTCCATATTTTTGTTGGATTAATTGTTTCCTTTGATCACTTCAATTTTTACATCATAAGTAATAATATTCACCATATTTCTTTAAAATATTTCATAGTAATTCATATATAGATGTGTGTTTTGAGGTTTCCTTACTCTGCAGAAACTACAACTGACACTCCATATGCATGCAGTCAGAGGTATGTATGCGCCATTGCATGAATTTCCTGTGCACCTATGCGTGCATGAAGAATTCCAGGCGTATTTAACAGCTCACATCCTCTGCACCACAATGCTTTTTCTTAACGTGGTTGAGGCAGAAGATTGATGGTCTCTCCTCACTACTGGTCTCACAAAAAGACCTTTGAGAGGCGTTCTGCTGGGTCAAGGCACAGTAAAGGGGGGCAGAGGGTGCTCCACCTCTGGTGACATTCGACCCAGCCCTCTGAATTGCTACTGCTTTGTGCTTGACTTCACACTGATTGAACAGGGCAGTGGTGGCCGTGAGAGACGGAATCTCCCCCTGTGGCACAACATCAGTACAAGAAGCTAAAGAAATTTACCACAGAATCAAGTCAATGTTTATCTTCTTATCCAGGAAAACACCGAGATATTTATAACTTCGCACCACCTCGATGTCCACCCCACCAGTATTCACTGGCTGAAGAGAGGGCTTGAACCTGCGGAAATCTATGATCATTTCCTTTGTCTTTGAGGTGTTCAGGAGGAGATGGTTCTTGTGACTCCAGTCACTGAAGGCTTTTATCAGATCCCTATATTCAGATTCCTGTCCATTCCTGATACACGCCACAATAGCAGTGTCGTCCGAGTATTTCTGGATGTGGCAGGACCCAGAGTTGTATTTGAAGTCCGCTGTGTACAGTGTGAACAGTAATGGAGCCAGAACAGTCCCTTGTGGAGCCTCTGTGCTGCTTATTAATGTCCCAGAAACACAGTTCCCTAACCT
>CAFUXE010000982.1:80539-92390 GCA_903364295.1 Serranus cabrilla
GTTGAATGTGCTTGAAAAATCAAAGAACATGATTCTCACATAAGCACCAGTTTCCTCCAGATGAGCGAGGGCACGGTGAAGCATGTCGAGCTTGTCTTTGACCTCAACTCTCAGTAGGTGTAGAATCAGCCGCTCCAAGGTCTTCATGATGTGGTAAGTGAGGGCTACCGGTCTGTAGTCATTCAGTTCAGATGGACGTTTTATCTTTGGTACTGACACAACACAGGAAGTTTTCCACAGAGCCAGGCACTCGCCCCAACTGTAGACTGAGGTTGAAAATCTTGTGGAGAGGTTGACACAGTTGGGCAGCACAGTCTTTGAGCAGCCTTGGACACACACCGTCTGGGTCAGCAGCCTTCCCTGAGCAGAGTCTCCCCAGTTCCAACCTCACCCCCATCTCTATGACAGACAGTACACATTCTGAAGAGGAGGAGGAGGAGGAGGAGAAGCAGCATTGGAGTTGGCTGAGGCCGCTGTACTGAATCTGTTGAAGAACTGGTTGAGTTCATCAGCTCTCTCTACGTCACCCGCCACTGGCTGTCTTTTCTTGCTGTTTTAACCAGAGATGGTGTTTATTCCTCTCCACATTTCACAGGTGTTGCTGTGCTGTAGAAGCCTCTCCAATTTCTTCTTGTATTCTTCTGCCTTCTTCTTCTCAGAAAAGATGGTGACAAGATGGTGACAAGTCCCTCCTCCACTAAAATTAGTTTTTTTCCCAGTTATGTCCCTTAGATGTCTGATTATACTGACTTTATCTGGGCAGAGTTTGACGCCTAAAGGTGTCTTCACATTCCTCTACTGAGGGGGAGATTTCTGTGCACTTTCCTCCAATGTAGATATCGTAGATACCATTAAGGCTGTCCACCACTGCCAGTTACAAGAAGCTACCAAATAATGTTAAAGATGCTAACTACACAACCGACTACTCGACCTTCACAACCCAAATATGCCACTTAACCCCTTGGGGGCACAGATTTTTAGCAGGAGATAGCAGGTTACATAGAACTGGTATACACCATCTGAAAGCTGAAAACCCGAAGATTAATTTGAGATGCAGCTCAGCACTGTCTGTCAAGTTGTTCTAGTCATTAATAAAAGTTAATAGATTAATTTAAATGAATAAAGTACGTTTGATATAATGAGTGAATATTATATGGATATATGGACTCCATTCTGATGCTCAATTGTCTCTATCACATCAAGATACCAAGACCTTGACGAAGACAAATAGAAAAATCCATGCTGTGATTTAGTATGAAAACATTTTGACATTTTGGAGTTCCTAATGATCATTCCTATTCATTATCCTTAACAGCTTAGCCGAATACGGCTCTTGGAGGGCTGGAGCCAATCCAGCTGACATTTGGTGAGGGGTTGGGTACACTATGGACAGGTCAATAGAGACAGACAACCATTCACACTCTTATTCACTACTACCGACCGTTTAGATTCACCGATTACACCTAACGGCATGTTTTAGGACTGTGAGAGGAAGCTGGAGGACCTCTTGAGAACGCATGCTGACATAGGCGCTAACCACTACACAGCCGTGTAGCCCTATTTTTGAGTTTTCTGTATATTTTCTATATACTCCATAAAGTATAAATCTTTTCCTGTTATGCTGTGTCAAGTCAATCAAGCCAGATCAGTTAGCTAAACTTCTGCATGCTTTAAAGACATTAAAACCCTGACCCACAATTACCTGATGTTAGACTCAAACAAAGCTGAAGTGCTTAGTTCTGAACACCTCTAAAGATTTAGTCTAAAGATTTAGCTACTCTTGATGGTACTGCCATGGCCTCCAGCATCAGAATCAAAATCGTTTGTTATTGCAAGTAGGTTTTCACATGCAATGAATTTGCAGTGGGGTATTGGTGCATAAGAAGTACTTAAATAGATATAGATTAAGGAAAAGTCAGCACACTAAAATTATTCAAAAATATATTTAAAAGAATAATGTAAACAGTTAAGCAATATGTACAAATATGGCATTATTTAAATGAGGGAAAGAGCTTTGTAAACAGAAGAAACCTGATCTCACAAAGTTATGTGCAAGGACCACGACTTCTTAACACCAAATGCCATGCTACTGGCATGTAATGTGTGGAAATTACATGACTCAGCGTCAGCGTGCACTATCTACCTTTATAGTCTATAACACTGTTCTGTTGGAGTAACAAAAATGGCATGGTCTGCACTCATCACACAGAAGTCTGTGGTACAAATATGTAAATGTCTCTGGCAATAAACTGGCAATTTACTGTTTGATTATTGACCATGCCAACTGACTTCTGAACTGACAGTTACAAAGCCACTCGGAAAGCAATTGTGACTGACTAGCGTGAGCATTATGAATGATACAAGTGAAATTATTTAGGCCTTTGCCATCCCTGTATATACCTCTAGCAACCTGGAACATGGAGTTTTGGCTGGGGGATGGTGGTTTGGGACAGGGATGCCAGCCCTGAGACAATAACACTCAGTGTAATTCGATAAAATGACCAGTGATGTGTCAGAGAGGTTGTCCTCCTCTCTACACTGCACCACTCTTCACTCGAAGCTGAAATTCAGGTCAGTTTCCTAACCAAGTCTGGCAGTGGGCTGGGTGAGTCACCACTGACACAGACACAGAGAGCCAGTTCATTCAGCATTTATGGATGTTCGTGCACTTGCATATCCATAAAAAGGGACATAATATCTGTGTGAAAAAGACAGTATGCAGAATCCATGTTTAATGCTGCAGTAAACGAGGACCAAAGGAAAAAATCCAAGTATCTTATGTATATAAAACACAACAAAGGACTGCTGTAGAACATCCTGTCCTCACTGACAGAGCCACTCTAAGTGTGCTCACGAGTGGTGGAGAAGTAATGAAATCCCTTACTTGATTGAAAGTGGCATTACCACAATGGGAAAATACTCCTCTATAAGTCAATTTCCTGAATTTAACATTTACATCAGGAAAAGTTAACAGGTATCACATTAGAGGTACATATTTGAATGAATCATTAATTGTCAATATCTATAGTGAACAGGCTATACATCATTGTCACTGGCTGAATCAGTTGCTTTTAGCAGTGGAGCTCCCCTTGCTGGTGACTGAGAGTGCTGTTGTCAGGGCAGCTGTGATTAACAGTATATTACTTTCTGGTTATAAGCTTTCTAGAAAAGGCCAAAGAAGCAATTATAATCTGTTAACTTAGTTGTAAATAACATGACATTGATATTTAGCCTGTGTTCAATCACTTTACTTCGAACAGTGAGCATGATCTGTTCACTTACTGACATAAATACTGAAGTGCCCTGAGCTATGATGTGACCACTTATGAGAAGTGAACAAAGTCATTATAATTAGCAAAGTTATTTGTGATTGTCACCTATGTTTTACATGTCACTTTTTTTCTTTTATTTTTCTATACTTATTTTCATTTTCAAAAGTTGGTATGCTGTGTCAAACATAAACAAAAACAGAATGCATGTTTACATAAACAAAAGTTCATACGTTTGAACCTTGAATATATTGCGTTTGCGTTACATCAAAGATAATTAGCATATTCTTGCATTCTGTTTTATTCAGTGTTGTAGCTTCTTCTTATATGCTATCTTAATCATGAAATATGTACTTTCCTGCTGCTAGGGTTCTCTTAAAATAATACCAAAAGATGGAGAAATGCCCTCAGTGCAAATCAACTGGACCTGCCATTAAAACACTGGATGATGAATAAGGATTCATCTTAAAAAATCTGTGTTTCTCCAATGTTGTTTGGCACATTGTTAGAGTGACTGCTTTAAGTTTCAGGCAAATTAAAAAATATTATGTGGTAAAATATCAAGATCTAAAATAAGCATCATAAAAATGATAAAAATGTATTTATTTTAACTTCTGGCACTAAACTGTGGGTCACCTTTCATTGCATTTACAGTTAATACATCTTCCACAATACACAATTGGCACTAAAACAAAAATACCAAATCCCTTTGTATTTATGCTCCATTTGCTCATTTATATATTATTGCAAAAACAATAAGAATGTATTTAAATTAATTGTATCTTTTGTCAGGCGGTGACCTCATCATCAACCACTTTGGTGTCCTGTTTGAAACTGAGTGATAGTTGTCATTTTAGGTGAACTTGTGTTGTGTTTCTGTTGATTTTCTGTCACCTATAAGGCACAGCGTCCTGTAGTTACATAAGGAAGTATATCTTTCTCCTAACATTAACCACAGTGCTGTTTAAAACAGCGAACATCAACCATGTGGATTATAACTTGTAGCAAATATGGGAAAGAAGTGAATACAGAGGGCTTCCATTCTTGAAACAGATGTTTGAGCAGATGTCAGGTTGGGAAAACCAAGAGATCAGATTAAATACATTGTCATGCTGGGAGGACATTCAAATGAAATTTGATGAATCATTATATCATCTTAAAATTTTAGTTGAGAACATTTTGAGGTTGTGAAAACAATATAAATTGGCTTTTTATCCACTGGTGAGGATAAGACCTGATGTAGATTTCCTAGATTTCTTTTCAACAGATTTAAAAAAAAAAAAAATCTTCTAACCATGAACTATTCCTTCATTTCTATTTTTCTCTCAAAATCTGCTGGTCTTTAAAGACGTTTGAAGTTTGATTCTAAAGAACTGACTATAAAGAATGGTATTCTTTGCAGAAATAATAATGAAAGCTGTCAGCTCTCAGTAATCTAATAAAGTCAGTTGGTTGCATATATAGGACAGTACACTGTGCATCATTATCACAAAAAAATGACAGATCTAAGAAATTAATTCCATGAGTATTGTGAGTGTATTATTAAATGTGGGTGATGTGGACAGCAGTTGGGTAAAGACTGAAATGCATGTAAGTCCTCCCATTGGAGCAAAACCAGTGTATCACCTATAAACTCCTTTCAGTGTTGGGATCGTTACTTTAAAAAAGTAATTAGTTATAGTTACTCACTACTTCTTCTTCCAAAAAGTAACTGAGTTATTAACTGAATTACTCTACTAATAATGATAAAAGTAACTAGTTAGTAGGGAAAGTAACTATTTGCGTTACTGTAAAAAAAGAAAAGTTAAATGGATTTGAAGTAGTGCTTGTTTCTCCACCTTAAATAAGAAATCTTTTCATCGGATTGCTCCAGACTCGCCATTTCTGCTGCTTCATCAATGTGTTGGTGTGTGTGTGTGTGTGTGGCTACCATGAAACATGGCTCTGTGTGGAGCCAGGGGTGCCTTCAGATTACACAGTTTATTCAATCAATGCATAGTAAAGCACCGGTTTTAACGTTCAGGAACGGTAACGGCGTTATAACGATGGAAACAGTTATTAGTTAGATTACCCCGTTACTGGAAAAATTACGGCGTTACATAATGCGGCGTTATTTTAAACTGCTCCTCATAAACCAATGCAATGGCTGTACCAGTTTTTCCATACTGTGATACCATACATTATGCGATGCATGTGTTACAATACAATCCAACCAGCTATTAGCAAACAAGTTTATCAGACACTCAGAGCCACATCTCTTTCAAAATATTGTAATGGATCCATCCACTGGTGCATTTGTATGAAGTTGTGGCCTTTGGATCATCACCTTAGTAACTAATGGATGTTTCTACCCACTACATGTAAAATGTTCCTGTCCTTAGTGGTGCTTACCACGGATCATCCTCTCTGCCATAAAGAACAGATGACTCCCCAGCAAATCCACTGCTCCACAGGTGAGAGTGCCTTTACTGCCTGACCTGTTGTCATTTGGGGACATGCCATCATTGGTTGCCATAATAAAGGAACTCAACTGTGCTTTCAGAAATAGAACTGTCTTTAACAGACTAAAACAAACAGGAAACATCCATTTACATGGCAGCTACCTCCAGCTAATCCATGACTCCTTCCTTTTTTATACTCCATCTGGATATGATTTGACTGGAGCAGGGGGAGACATGCCGCCCCGATCATGCTGAGCCAAGAAATACTTTTCCCATTCGCTTTACTTCCTTGGGCAAATATTAAAGGCCTTTAAGTTTTGAGGGGGAAAAAGAGGGAGAGTGAACTGAAAAAAGAAGAATAGACCTAAAAAAGTGAGTGTGTGTTCATTGAAAAGAAGAAACACATAGAAAGTAAGTTTTAAAAGCCATCTTCCCTTGTATTCCATATGTATATAATGTCGATACAGCAATTCTGATGTTCAACTTTTGGAAGGTTTGACCTTCAATTGTTGTTAAAATGTCAAATTAATTGAGAGATTTTATAGGGATTTTTGCTGTTGGAAAAGCTGCTTATATATTGTGAGTTGAATTCTGCTAAATCTTTTCTAGGAGAAAGGTGAGAAGAGCAGAGGACAAGGACAAAAAAATAACAGAAGAGGGGGAAAAAGAAGAAATTTGGAAGGAAAGTAAAGCATCTGGTTATGATTTGCATGGAGAGGTATCTCCTCTGCCTCTCTCCCACAGTATTGTGCTTTTTTCTCTGACAGACTGACAGAGCTGCAGGAGGTGAGCACTGCCAGGAAAAATAAAAGTACAGGCAGCGTGTTTGGGAGTGGAGGCTGAGAAAAAAAAGGGGGGGAGGGGCACGCGAGAGGAGTGCAGGATGGGGTGGTGGTGGTGGGTTACTGTGAACAAAGGCAGTCAGTCAGGCCAGCTGCAGAGGGCTAGAGTAACATATAGGGCGAACAGGCCTTAAAATAAACACAGAAATCAGAAATGATGTCTGGCTGGCGTACACTCAGGGACCTACATCTGGAGGTCTAACTAGTTTCTATCATTAGACATCATTACTGCTGCTCCTTCTTTCACTCTGCATGCTGAAAGCTCCACAGTGAGGGACAAACGGAAACATCAGGTTGAGTCTCTCTGTGTTTCAGGCTGTTACTTTCTGATGATTTCTTTTTTTGCTTGTTTTAGCGCTCCTCATTATAGAGAAGCCCTGGTGTTTGTGGATACATCTAGGGGCTGCCTTATTTTAGCAGATAGACCAGTTTGTATTCCGTGTTACCCCATGGCTTTTTCATTGAGATACTAACATTATTTATGTCATTATTACAGGCACAGGAAGGGATGTGTATACTCCTGAGGCTCTCATTTAGGGTTAAAGTTTATAATGGCTTTTAACATTTACCCACTATTGATGATGTGTTGGAGGTTTTAGGTTCCCCCAAACCACAAATTGCTGTCTCACTAACACTGTTTTTTCGTCATGCCTACACTGTTCCCATTCCCAGATCATCAAATGTTGATGCTTTGTCATATGACCCTGACACACAAGTCATCTTTTAGCATCTGTATGAAAAAAAGCAGGTTTTCAATGAACTTCAACATCAACCCATTAAGAACGCATGCTCCAGAAGTCAGGTGATTTAGTATAAAGCGAGAGAAAGTCTGCAAACAGTATGTTCACCCAGGAGACTGCTGTTCCTGTGAAACCAAAAGACGTAGGTATGCAATTTCTAAAACAGCAAATGAGCAGCAGTTCAACAGGTTGCACTTAGCTTCGCTGCAATTGAAAAGGGTCAAACTACTCATTACAAGCAACCACATCTCACAAAACATACCCTGGTTTAACTCTACAATATTTGTCAAAGTAAAGCAACCTACTTTGGCTCTTTTGGAACAAAAATTGTAGTGTTAACCAGCTGACTTAACCAGGATGAACCAATTAACAAAAATCCAACTGGAGTGCTAACCACTACACAACCGTGTGACCCTAGTTCAGGGGTCGGCAACCCAAAATGTTCAAAGAGCCATATTGGACCAAAAAACAAAAAAACAAATCTGTCTGGAGCCGCAAAAATTTAAAAGCATTATATAAGCCTTATATGAAGGCAACACAGGCTGTAAGTGTATATTAACTATATTAGCCTACCATCAAAATGACTAAATACATAATGAGAATTTATTATTAAATGTTTGTTTTCACTGCAGCGCAGCCTGGAGATAATGGCTCACCACGTGACTACTCTGCTGTACGATATTTGGTACTTTAAGGTTAACTTCCATTACAATATTAATCTATTATGTTTTGTTGTCCCGCCGTGTTTGGCCTTTCAGAGGTATTAATTCGATCATTTCTTCTTGCGGCCCATCAGAGTTCACATACCTGCATAACAGCGCCAACTGTTCGATGTCGATCACGTCACACGACTCATCACAGGCAATTGAGTACACTGGAGCTGAATTCATGTCCTTGATTTGCCGATTGGTGATGTCGTCTGCCACTTTAATGGTCCTTTCTTTCACCGTCTTTGCGGAGAAAGGCATGTCTTGAATTTTCTGGATTATCTCGGTTTTGTTTGAAAGTCTGAAAACAGGTGCTCTGATATTTTGATGAATGAATCCTTCATGTATTCACCATCCGTGACCGGTTGTCCACGCTTTATTATCTCTCGGGTTGCAACAAAACTTGCAGCAGTAGTTGAGTTTGGAGATGCAATCCACTTCTTAAATCTACCTTTGCGCTCCTCTAATTTCTCCAGAAGTACTGCAATCGCACCTTTTCTCTCACTCCTAACTGGGTAGTCTCCTTTTCCCTTTGGGATCTATGGCCCATGACACTTCCGCCGGTTTGTTTACAACAGCCACCTGTCTGGCAAGGTGACGGCGCCGCGCTGAAAACGTGTGTCGCAGGCTATGACGCAAGTCTTCCTTGACCGAAATGTTGAAATTTAATATTTATTATGCACATTTTTTACAGCATTCTAAAACGTTAAGAATGTTTGTCCTCCTACAGAAACCATATTAAAACAAAAAATTGTCCCCCCATCCATTTTCAAACATTCTTGAAGAGGCTCCAGGGAGCCGCGAGGGGGGCGCTAAAGAGCCGCATGCGGCTTTAGAGCCGTGGGTTGCCGACCCCTGCCCTAGTTTCAACCATATTACTATGCTATGATTACTATTAAAAAAAATTAAATACAATAATAAAGGATCTATTAGTACATATATATTTTTAACAAATAGGTTTAAAAAGACTCGTCATAATCAAAAACATAAATTGAGCAGATAACCCAAGTCATATATTCATTTAATCCTGCTTATGTCTTAAGACTGTCACAAACACGTCGATATTTGTACAATTATCTAATTTTGATAATTTTATTTAAATGTCCTGGTTTTCAACATTAACAGATGTCATGGCCTGCATACATCTGAAGAAAAAAACAAACTAAACATCAACAACAAATGGTAAAATGTATGGGCGCTGACTTCATGGTAAGGGGACGATGACCCCTGCTAGTTTCACAGGTAAGTCTGGTGTGTTTTCATGCAGCCTTGTATGCTATCAATATAACGCAGAATTACATGTGGTGGTTTGTAAACCACAGTCATTGACGAGAGAGCAAGGTTGCTCCGAGCCCAGCCAGCTCGCCTGCCTTGCTTCTGCTTTCTCTTTCATCAACACCTGTGACTCTCCTCTGCAACAGTCCCTGAAACGCAAAATATCTATTTGGGTATGAGTCGTAATTTTAGTTTTTGTTAAAACTACAGCAAACAGTGCAGCTGCATGTACTTCTTTGAGTCTTCTCTCAGGGCAGACTGGTAATATTGGGGCTAACTGGTTAACATGCCAAAGCAACACAAGACATAGATGTATTTGACTCTGCCACTTCCGCATTCTGTTGATAATGTTAGGTCATTTTTTAGAATGTTTTTAATTTTAAAATGTGGCCAAATCTTATAAATTAAACAATCAACAGTAGAGCTATCAGCCTAATGTTTGCAAAATTAGGATAATTTAAGTAAGTAAGTAATATTCGTCTTATAGTACAGTTTTTATTTTTATTTATTATTGTATTTAATTTATTTCTATTCTATTTTATCTTAATTCTATTTTATTTTATGTTCTATTTTTATTCTCTTACTCTGTTTACTCTGTACTTGTACTGTTGTAACACCTGGATTTCAATAAATAAAGGCATATCTTATCTTATAACTGAAAGCCTATATTTCCACAGGCAGAATCAACTGTACAAATTTACATTGCAGCAGACAACAGCCCAGCATGCTCACTGTTGTGTTACTCTGAGCTGTATATGTACATGGTGTCCCCCACACATGGACACAGTGAAGTCTGTTGACTTCCTCCCTTCATCGTTTCTCTCAGCGGTCGTATATCCAGATGTGGTGAAAAGATGCATTTGAAAGACAGTCCTTGAAAACACACAATTCCATTTTCTTCTTCTACAACATGTTACATGCTACAACCTTTGTTATTGTTGAGGTGCAATAAAGAAAATAGTCTCTTTCTCATTCTGACATTCATAGTGGTGTCCAGAGTTTACAGCTTAAAAGGCTAAGGACATATTCTAACATTTCTAACTTTCGTGCTAGGTTAGGGCTTCAAACTAAACTGAGACGCAGCCTTATGCCCTTCAGTAGTTTTTGGAAATCACTCTGATGATTGTAAACAAACATTACATCTGTGCACACAGCACCAGCACAAGGCATTTTCTTCTATCTGACAGCAGCATGCCTGTTGATAAGGGGAGAGGTTTAGGATGTTAAAGTCTCAAAGCCCATTAAACATACAGGTAATGGCAGTGGAAACTCCGCTTGAGGGCTCAGGCAAAGCAAGGGGTCCATGTTTTTGTTGTTGTTTTATGTAGCAGAGACTTTAAAAATAATAGTGTTTTTATCCTGTTAGCTCTATGTGGGCAATTCAAAAGCTGAGCTGCAGCATAAAAAGAACAAAAAGATGTCTCACATATGTTAATCTTTCCTAAGCCAGCTTCTTGTGTAAATATGAATAATGTTAATACAGAGAATAGCCCTGTTTGAAGATGAGTTGACTTACTGTCCCTCCTTTTAATTTCTAATAAGGCATAATACTAAATAAAAAAATATATATATTGTTTGGCATTCAGGAGAAAGCTTGGATACTATGGATATCAATGCAGCAAGAAGCATCAAAGGCAATGAAAAAGGATTACCGTTGAAAAAAAATCCAAACTCCTATCAAATTACATTTGTCAATTAGAAAAATATGTATTTTTCATCCTGGGTAATTTAATTTGCGTTCCTTTCTTTGTAGAAGTTGTGGTGATGTGACTGGGGAAGCAGCACAAAATACTATTTTTTTTCCAAATAACCTTCTGTTTCACACAAATCATTTAAATGTTTGTGATAAAAACCTAAAGTAAACACAAAAGAAGAATTGACCAGGATTAGCTACTGTGGCTAACTGCATATGGATCTACTTCCAGGGAAAATTACCACTAGCAGCCAATTCATCTGTGCTGGCTGCTATTTGTGGACCATTGTTTATTTAGTGTTTGTTAAAAATACTTTAATTACAATTAAATTAAAGTTTTTCTTTACAGTAACCTCCCAACTACTGGATTTTTTGTGGAAATATAAATATATCCATGCTATGAAGTTGTTGTTGTTTTTTTCAAATAAGACAAATGAGAGATGGCATGAATATATCTTGGCATCTCTGACAATTCTTGTTACTTACAGGAACCTGTAGTTCTAGTTGACATTAGCTGCTAAATGTGATGTAAAAAACACATCACTGCCACTCTCCATTGGAAGCAATGGTCTTGCTCTGTGCTATGATATATTTATGCTTTGATATGAAAGTCCTGCGATATTGTCTGATTTCCTGTCTTCTTGATCTTAGTAATACAAACAGGAATGATGGCTTAAGCTACAAATATAACATCCAGGTTGTAGTAAATAGCATCAAGAGATTGATTTCCTCAGGGTATATACAGTCTGTCCGTATGTCTTGGACACTTGGGTGAAGAGAGGGGCTGAGCTGTCAACCGATCACCACCTGGTGGTGAGTTGGATCCGCTTGCTGGGGAGGAAGCTGGACAGACTTGGCAGGCCCAAACGAATTGTGAGGGTCTG
>CAFUXE010000982.1:105581-116000 GCA_903364295.1 Serranus cabrilla
ACACATGCACTCTCACACATATCCATGCACTCTCTCTCACACACACACACACACATAGAGGAAACAGAGCAGTGGAGAAGGTCCCCACCCCTGTCTGTCTACATTGCAGCAGTGCTGCAGTCAGACAAAGGGGAACAAAGGTTTCATAACAGGGTGGCAGCCAGTATTACAGCAACCCCTAGTGGTCTAACACCAGAATAGTACTTCAGCCCCCACCAAAAATAGCTAGGATATATTGTTTATATTTGGATATTTGTTCATACTATTGTGATGATAAGCAAAGATGGGTGTGAGATCAGATATTATATGCAGGCCGTTCATTAAACAAACTAACTAATTAGATAATTAATCAAGTATATATTTCCTAAGGACAAAAAAACACATTCACAAGTCACTGACAGACAGTGAGAACATTAAACAAAAACAAGGAATCACACTGTGTCACATGGTGCTTACAGGATGGATCACCGTTCATTATGAACAACCTTGGCCCAGACATTTTGAAGCCCCGTTTTAAAGCTTCCACCACCTAACACCTCTCCCCCAAAATCTATGGCAGGTGCCCCTCATTGAATTTGGTACCAAGGTGGCAGAATCTGGTACCAGTTTGTACTAGTGGTACCATTAGTACCGTAAAACAACAATTTCAAATGACCTTAATCACCATTAAGTGTATGTAGAGTAGGTTTGCAGTCTATTCTAAGATCTTACTGCGCTGCCAACTTATGATTTTAGTTTGGAGTGAAATTTGGTGGTGTTGGTGCATTTTATGAATGGGTTTTCTTTGACATTGCCTACCACAGGGCTTGGGGTGATCACTCCTAACCCATAGAAATTTTGTTGAAAGAGTATTGAAAGATATAATTCACTATTTTCAAGCATTTATGGATGAAAAGTCAAGTCAATATTCAGTGAAGAACAAGTGCGCTTGATCATCAACCTCCAGACATCAAAGCCTAAACGATGTAGATTAGTCAACCCAAGTTCACAAAGTCGAAATCAACCATGTGTAAATAAAATATCATGAAATTTAGCAGCCTGCTAAATGGGCATCTAGACTAGATTTTTGCAAATGTTCCTCTCTGTGAATCCTTTTAGCCACATACTTATTTCCCAAGGCCCATGCTTCTTTGTGAAGCTTTGCAGTCATTGCCACTCTCCACCTGTTCACCAACATGCCCTTAGACTTTGAATCCTTTCTTTCGTTGTCTTTCACACACATAGTATGTGTTAACATGAATTTCCTTTTCATGCTCTGCATGCCTGTCAAGCGCCTTCCTTACTTGACTTTTTGTTAAAGTTTTACTGTGGAGTGAGTAATGAGTAATATTGGTCATAATGCCAGTGTGAATCATATTCAGGATCACAGGAACCAAACAAGATCTTTGAGCCCAAACCATGTCCCATCAAAATGTGAACAAGTTCTGCGAAACAATTGCAAGTCAAAGTCCACTTATTTTTATGATAGCCTACTGGTCACAGACCAGGACTTTTACAACCTTACAACTTTCCAACCTTGGTTGAAAATTTAAGTTTGGTATTTTGCAGTTTATGTCTCATGATAATATTTCAACATGGTTACCCTTTCCACATGGTAGTTTAGTTACAGTTATCCATGTTCAATAATACCAACCAAAAAATCTTGCCATAGCTGTTGAACGGAACATGTCATACAGATAATATTTCTTTCTATTTTCTTTCACTCCCACATACATTAAAGATTTTTTTTCAGAAAAAAAGCAATATTATTAGAGTATCTTCATGTACTTATGCATTTGACAGTTGGGGAATCCTAAAGCAAGTTGGGCTGGAAATTATTTCTGAAGTTTAGTTTTGAACCTGAACAATCTCTATCACATCAGGTTTCTCAGCAAAGCTACACGTTTACCTGTAATATACAATGGGGAGAACAAATATTTGATAGACTGCTGATTTTGCAGGTTTCCTACTTACAAAGCATGTAGAAGTAGCATTTTTGACATATGTCCACTTCAACTGTGAGTGACGGAATCTAAAACAAAAATCCAGAAAATCACATTGTATGATTTTTAAGTAATTATTTTGCATTTTATTGCATGGTATTTGATACATCAGAAAAACAGAATGTAACATTTGGTACAGAAACCTTTGCTTGCAATTACAGAGATCAGACATTTCCTGTAGTTCTTGACCAGGTTTGCACACACTGCAGCAGGGATTTTGGCCAAATCCTCCATACAGATCTTCTCCAGATCCTTCAGGTTTCGGGGCTGTCCCTGGGCAATGCAGACTTTCAGCTCACTCCAAAGATTTTCTATTTGGTTCAGGTCTGGAGACTGGCTAGGCCACTCCAGGACCTTGAGATGCTTCTTACGATGCTACTCCTTAGTTGCCCTGGCTGTGTGTTTCGGGTCGTTGTAATGCTGGAAGACCCAGCCACGACCCATCTTCAATGTTCTTACAGAGGGAAGAAGGCTGTTGGTCAAAATCTCGCAATATATGGCCCCATCCATCCTCCCCTCAATACGATGCAGTCGTCCTGTCCCCTTTGCAGAAAAGCATCCCCAAAGAATGATGTTTCCACCTCCATGCTTCACGGTTGGGATGGTGTTCTTGGGGTTGTACTCATCCTACTTCTTCCCCCAAACACAGTGAGTGGAGTATAGACCAAAAAGCTCTATATACCACATGACCTTCTCCCATTCCTCTTCTGGATCATCCAGATCCAGAAGATAAAACACAGCCATTTTTAAGCGGTACTGAGAAGGGGGATGTGAGATTACATTTTCAGGTTGTTTGTGATGCCTATTCCTAGGAACCTTTAACTGTTCACTTGCTCTACCTCAGCTCCATTGATGTCCAGTTCTGCTGATGTTGAGTAGTAGGCTGTTGTCTGAACAGCACTCAAGCTTCAAGATTATTGCATTTCGCCCCAATCAATAACATCTCATTGCTTTTTATTTTATTTTGCTTTTTGTTGCTGATGACTCCATCGGTGGCCCGATTTTAAACAGAATTATCTTCATGTCCGGGGATGCAGTTGTGGGTGTATAGCATGAACAAGAGGGCGCTGAGCACACAGTTAGTTAAGTTTGCCAATCAGTTTCACAGGGAAGAGTGTGTTAAATGCTGAGAAAAAATCAACAAACAGCATTCTGATGTGGGTGTTGTTAATTTCAAGATGTGTGATGTCTAAATGGAGGGCAGTAGAGATGGCATCCTAGGTCTACCTGCTGACTCTGCATGCCAACTGTTGAGGGTCCAGGCTGGCTGGGATCTTGTTTTTGATGTGCTGGAGAACCAGTTTCTCTGAGATCTTCATCAGAGTGGGTGTGAGTGCAACAGGACGAAAGTCTTTTAGGCCAAACTCTGCAGATTTTTAGTGACTGGGACGATGATAGCTATCTCCAAGCATCTCCTGTTGAACAGTAATTTCAAATATCAAATGATTTCATCAACTATCTGGTTGGCACATGTTCTTAGAACACAGCCAGGGATGTTATAAGACTTAGCAGCCTAACTCATATTCACTTTTAGACAGATGATTTTCACATGAACTGATAGATATCAGTACTGATAGAGACTTAAGAGTTGGCTCTTTATTGAGGCCAATTGATTGCCCATTGTAGCCTAAACATAAGTGTGCCCAAAACATTACTAACTATATGTCTAATTTTGATCAGCAAAAATCTGTCATAGACATCAGGGGTCCACAGACCTCAGGTAGACAAACAGTGGGGTACAATATCAGTCTTATTCCAATTCTGTTGATCTTCTAAAAACCTATAATTCAATTTAGTCGCAGGAAAAGGAGGTCAATAGGAGGGATCACACAATAGGAACAAAAATGTGTTTTTTTGCATATTTGGGCTGTTTGACAACTAGAATAAGGGCTTAGTCATCTGGTGGACTTTTTGCAGAGGAGTGAGTCGGGAGATCCGGGCACTCACAGCATTAAAGGGGGCTGCTGTTCATATCATACTACCGCTTCGGAAAGATGACTGAAAGGTAAAGTAGGGATGGGAAAAGGCTGGTGTGTCTGAGGACAGAGCTGAAAACAAATGCTATCCTTAACTGTCATCTGATTCTGCTCAAAGCACATACATTGTATAAAGATAAAAAAAACACGTAAATCTGCTGGGGATTGATAATATTCAGTGTTAGCTCTGAGGTGTTTAATGAGATTAGTGGCATTAATCATTGAGGCGGTAACTCACTCATCACCCTAATTTAGGAGGATCGTCATTTTTGAAAGGATGAACCTTCTGCTCAAACAGATATATTTTGGCTGCGGGGCTTTGACTTTAAGCTTGTCATCCTGGAACAGCAGGGCCCTGGCGGCTGGCACACACTCTTTCAGGTCCTTAATCCATGTTACAGTTGGCTGACGTTCTCCTTTTCTGCTCTATGATCAGAGCATGAAAGACACAAACACAACAGATTTGTTGAGTGGCAGGAAGAGAAGAGAGAACCGCTATTTACTTTTTAAGGTTAACGAACAAAACAAGTAAGCCAAGTCCCAAATTCCTATTTTTATCCCAATGTCTATTCATAATTCTTTCTTCAAGAGTACTCATAGAGGAATTTTATCTGTTTAAAAAATATCTTTCAGGATGGGTTTAGTATCCTCGCTTCTTCATTAAAAGGTGAGTAATTAAGCTAGCTACAATCTCCTACTCTAACCAACCAAGTATCTGCTTATGTCCATCTTCTTCATAATCTTGTGTTATGTCAGCCTTAACCACCCTCTCCACTAACCCAAAACACAAGGAGTCATGTGCCGAGTCAGGTTCAATTACTTAGCTTTGCTTCATTTGGTCTTTAATGATCAAATTATTGTTTTTCATTGTAAAATCAATTCAAATGAAATCGCTACACACAAAATAAAGTGGTGTGTTTAACTCAGTCACGTTTGTGTTAAAAGACCTCCTCCTCCAACTCTCAGTGTTGTCGTTATTTCAGAGGGCTGTAAAAAAGATGAGAAAGAGTTCACAGCGAGTTCACTGGCACTCCCCTCCGACTCCCTCAACTCTCTTTTATGTCTTCACAGTGAGGTGGCTGCAGTAGATGCAGTCTGTTTGAACACGCCAGGCTTGTCTGTCTGTATAATGATTTCTCTGGCTGTTCATAATGAATATTTAATTGCAAGAATATATGGTTGATATATATATTCAAATACATCAAGTCAGTCTCAGACAGCAGTTTCTGAATCATATTTCACACTGCTGTTAACTCATTCTTGACAAATGAGCAAAAAAAAGGCTTTTCCCCACTTTTTTTACGCTCACTTTAAATCTAAATGTGTTCAAAAAAAATATTTGCATGTTTACAGGATGTAAATGTATAATTTACAGGAAGTCAAGAAGAGAAGTCATCAAATGCAACGCAGCATATGATTCATACAAAGCTCTCTGCTTCCATCTAGTGGGGCTGAGTATAACTTTTGCAAAGAGATGATGACAGTGATGACGATATTGTTAATTATGATTATTAATGAGTGTTTGCACTGGCTCAGAAGGTGAAAAAAATACCCACGTCATAACTGCTAAAGGCATCAGGTTACAAAGCTGAACATAATGCTGGGAAACAAAACATCAGTTTCAAGTTTATGGCTTGATGTGGCACATGTGGTTTTGCCTAAATGGATCTCATAGGGGGGTTAAAAAAAACATTAAGATTGGTACAATTCTGCAAAGTTAGTCCCTAAAGAGAGAAAGTGTCAACACTTGACCTTGAGCATTTCAAACAACCCTGTGGTTTCACACCGTTTCACTCTTTTTTTAATTGTTTCCAACAAGAAAGCCAAGGGACTGACATATGTCAGGGATGATATTTGCAGCAATTTTCAGTGCATATTAACACATAATGTGCATTGACTTCGCGTTTAACAATTTAGTAGCCACACCTTAGATCAGGGGTGTCAGGAAAGGGCCGAGTGGCTGCAGGTTTCTGTTCCAACCAAGAAGAAACACACCTGAATCCAATCAATCAAATCACCTCAGCTGTCTTCAATCAGCTGATTAATTGGATCACCTGTGCTCCTGCTTGGTTGGAACAAAAACCTGCAGCCACTCGGCCCTTTGCTGGATCAGTTTGACACCCCTGCCTTAGATATTTTCTGGGATTATGCTTTTTTAAACTCAAAGCAATAACTTGTATAGTATACATAAAAAATCATCATTATTAGGATATTTTCTTTTGGGAAGTGACTGTCCCAAACCTCTAAGGTACTCTTAGTACTGCATACATGTGCAAACCACTTCCTTATAAGCAATTAAGGGATTCCTAGTTTTAGCTAGATGAGATAGATTTTTAACAGCAGTACAACATGGAAAAGTAACAACACTAACCTCCCAGCAAACCTTTTTTAAAATGAACTCATTAAAAACAAGCTTCATGGGTCCTTTAATGTCATTTAATGAATTTGAAATGAATTTGAAACCTTTGGTAAAAAGTTGTCTCTTTGATGCACTCACTGCATCACTCTTGAGGGCAAGACCCAACTCAGGGGCCGTCCACATGGAGACCCGTTTTGGCCGTTTTAAGGCGTAACACATAGCCTTAAAACAAACTTTTCTGAAACCACAATGAGCGCCAGGTTTCCCTTGTGTCCCAACTTCTTTGAGACCATCAGGGCCAGCTGACAAATCAAACTCCTCTCCTCTCCAGCTGCAGCCGTGTTCGTTGTACACAGACCCAAGCGCTCTTTAGTCATGTGACTGTCGCTCATCTGTCCATCATCGTGTAAAGCCCGCCCTGACAATTTCATTGGTCATGTTTTTTTGATACATCGCATAGAAGCTCCTCAACGGAGCAGTGCCATGTTTACTATCATTATTTACGCATTGTTTTCCATGTTCCTCCTCAGTTTCTGGTTGATGCCAGCTTTCATGTTGAAGAAGATCGTTTTGGGGAACTTCGCCAAAGGACCTGTGGACCCGAAAATGGCAGATGCAATCGACTTCATGGCTGACAGGGTAAGTGTTTAGGTGGTTCATGTTACCGAACTGCCCACAGAAAAATGTTGTAGGTGGGGCTACAGTTCGGCTGTACCCAGGCTATATTTTTCATATAATGTTGGGTGAATGGGGGATTTAAAGTTAAAACAGTTCAAGTGTTAAAACAGTCTTTTAACACTAACTAAAAAACACATCAAGCGGAAAAAAAAGCTGTACATGGGCCACACACACACACGCACATAATCAGTGTCTTGCTGAAGGACGCAGTGACTACACCAGCTGAGACACAACCAATGTAATAACACATCGATAGGTAGAACTTGTGCGCAGCAGACACAGGACATGAGCATTCATCTGGAGTGTTTGTGTCCAGCTGATCAATGGCAGTCCAAGATTCAGCCTCAGTTAGCAGCAGAAATCTCTGTCTCTTGAACTGTTCCAACTAACTGTCTGTCTGTCAACCCAAAACAACCCGAACAATGAGCACAGAGAGGCTCAAACACCGTAGAGCTGAGCTTCAGTCAGGTAATAACTCTCTGGTGGGTAAAATGTGCACATTTTATGCGAATGTACATAATAAAAGCACAGGACATAATTTTTCATGTATTCTTCAAAGGTTCAGAAGCAGAGAAGAAGTGATCATGAGCTTTGAGTGAAGCCAGGGGCTGCAGTGAATCTGAACTCTGAAGCTCCACACTATAAAACATTCAGTGAAACATGGAACTATATTTGATTTTTAACATGCGTTTCAGTGGCTGAAGCTTTGGCAGTTCAAAAGAATGACTGGCTGATGGAACCAGCTCACCACAGTGTAAGGAAACAACAACGGCACATGTGAAATTCTGAATCAGTAAGTGTATTCCAAAACAAATAGGGAAAAATGCAATTTCATCTCACTGAATTACACAAATACTTTCAGATATAACCAGTGCGTTCATCATCCTGTTAACAGGAAACCAGTTCAGAGCTGGCTGTGTTAACCACAATATATATTACACATAGAAATAAACACTTGAGGCAAACAGTTCAGGCAGTTTATGAGTGCAACAATTATCTAATTCATTCCACATAAGGCAAGGTGTTGTATGTTTTTTAAAGCAGAAGGCTGAGTATTATTTATGTACAGGTCATTATCAAAATATTGCTTCATCTGTCAAATAAAAATATTCTCAGTTGACTCGCTGATTGAGCTGTTGAGCCCCATAGAAAATCTGGAGATCGTCCCGTGAAATGATGAAGACTGAGAGAAACTCTTGGAAATGTTGAGAAGAACAGCCTGGTAGAAGTGGTCTCATTGGTCGTCATCAGAATCCTGGTTACTGTTCAGGTGACTCTCCTGCACCTCCAGCTCCTCCGCACTCACCATTGCAGGACTGATAGCAGCGTACCTCGTCCCGTGGAACTGACGCAAGTGAATCTGTGCAGAAAAACCAAGCTGCATCGTTAAAAAGAACCTTAAGACAAATAGTTAATGCCAAATCAGATACAAAACTTTTCTCTGAGTTTGTTCAATGATGTGTCAGCTGCTCCTGTTCGGAGTGTGCAATGGATGTTTGGACGATTATTCTGTGCAGACATCAGAGATAAGGATATCCTTGGAAGTGGAAGTCACATTGAATGACAACATGTGCTACATGTCTGTGTGCTCACACTTATATTTGACAACTTCCAACATATTGAGCTGCAAACAAATGAGCCTGCCACCCATCACATACTGCATCAACAAGTCCAGTCAACCAGTCAAGGACAAATTAATTAAAGAATCATGGAGAGCTTCAGATCAATGAATCTGACCACTACTGAAATCACATGCTGTATGACTGCAGAACACTTTTCTTACATCAGAGAGCTGCAGACTCACACTCTACTTCATTCACACGAGCAGCTAGCTTTCATATTCATATTCAGTCCAAATCAGCTAGTGTGTGACTATATATTTTCATAGTTTAGACCAGCGGTTCTCAACTGGTCTGGCTTTGGGACCCACCATCACCCCATCATGACAAGACAAGACCTAAAACAAGGAAAATGTATTTAATGAAAAGATGGAGCAGATTAAGAGGAAAATGTTCCCTATTACACTAAAATAGCTGCATTTTAATTAAAAAACAAAAGGTGAATCTAAGATAACACAACGTCCCTTGTTTTAACAGACCCAACAGCTTTCATGCACAAACATTAAATTAAAAAGTCCAGCTAGTGAGAAGTCGTTTCAAAAAGACCCAAACTTCAGTTAGCAGATGAAAACAAACAGAGTGAATAGACGGCATGAAAAAAATCCCCTTCAAAATAAAACCACAGGATTTTTTTGCCCAGGCAAAAGGACCACGACCCACTGACAACGGTTTCGCGACCCACTTTTGGGTCCCGACCCACCAGTTGAGAATCACTGGTTTAGACAACAATGGAGCTACTCACATACAGACACAGGGTTACTGTCATCATTACTCAATCATTACTGTGATCAGTGATCACACCAACTACAACATCAGTCATGGCCCATCTGGAGAATCAACGTGTCGCCCTCTGCAGAGTGCAGTGAGTAATGAACCAGAGTGTACCTGTATGTACAGGTTGACCTCAGCGCTCCTGCACAGGTATGGGAAGTTTCCTCCTGTTTTCAGATGAGCTCGTCTCGCGTTGGGATACAGTTTATACATCTCCTCCTTCGCCTCCAGCGACAGGGCGCTCTGATCAAACACCTTGAGACCATTCACAGAGAAAACAGGTCTGTCATGTTATTGAGGTCCAAATACACGTGGATGGACAATTGACAGAGAGAGTTGGACTCTCTAGACTTACATCTATAATGGTCACAGCAACATCTTTTATTTTGTGTGGCTCCACGTACGAGTTCTGACAGTTGAGTGTTAGCCGTGATGCTAACTCACTTTGGTTCAAACTCTCCAACTAATGCACACACAGCACATGGAAGACAGATGTTAACATTCAAACGCAAATATGCTATTGCATCATATATTTATATTTAAAGAATCAAGTACTTTTTGGTAAATTATTCATTATGTTTTATTTATTGCCAAGAGTTAGTTGAGAAGCTAGGTGAAGAAGAAGACAGGCTTTATCAACCAATCGTTTTAAAACACATTATTAATGGAAAGGTGTCAACAGCAGATGTTGAATTATAAAGGTGTACATTGTCTGAAAGCTGGAACCTGAAGATTAATGTGAGATGCAGCTCAGCACGGCTCAACATGATGTTCTAGTAATGAATCTGTAATAAATGTTGTGTTTTGGTGCCTATTCCAATGTTGAAAGTTTAGAGTGTATAAGTGCTTACAACATTATTGTAAGACAATGTGAAAACATTTCCATGATCAATTATGTATAATAATACAGCTAATGTCCAGATACAGTGATTCATCATAAAACAGACGCAACTTTTTTTTTCGTGAAAAAGGACACAAATCTGTCAGAGACGGCAGATTAAGCTAACGCTAGTTAGCTGAAATGAGGTAAGCAG
>CAFUXE010000982.1:140439-175755 GCA_903364295.1 Serranus cabrilla
ATACATACATACATACATACATAGATAACATAACTCAACTACAACCTTAATAATTGCTGGAAAATGTGAAATCCATATTGGTAAGGCACAACAAGAACAACTAAACACTTATTATAGCTGAAGATGGACGTGGCCTTCACCCAGGAAAAGTCTGTTGTTGTATTATTTGGATGATGACAATGGTGATGATGAAGATGATGATGTGCCCATGTTGTTTTCATTCCTGTGTTTACTCACATTGTATTCATGACTTGTCTGAAATCATCAGTGTAACAGTAGGAGTAGTTGTAACTGTGACAGTTTTATTAAAGAAGTTTCATGAAAATCCACAAAGGCCACAAAGTGTTTTTTTCCATAATGACCAGTCATGTGACAGCAGGAATGCTATTTGCAGGTTTCTATTTCTGTGTTCTGGCCTTATTTAACCTCCTGAGAAAGGATCAGTGTGGGAAAAGCTCTAGTCCAAGACTTGTTTTCTGAGAAAACAGGAGCAGTGTTCATTTGGGACCGGTCCCCACACACAGAAAGCTTTGAAAACATCAACACTACACATTCTCATTTATTCACTTTAACAGCAACAAAATGGGCCTGCTGGTTATTAAACAATAATTATAGTTGACCACAATCTAGGTGTTATTCCTCATCAGATACCAAATCATTGCCGGGATCTGCAAACTCATAATCCTGTCATATGTAGACAGCAGAGAGCTCGCTGTAAACTAGCCAACAGTAACCCCACACTGTACGAACAACAGTGAGAGAACGAGTGAAAACAGTGAGTCATAGCTGAAGCAGGAAGTCGTTCTGTAAACTCTGATGGATTGTTTGGGTCATAATCTTATTCTTCCCCTCTTCCAAATACGTTTGTCTGGCCTTTGGACTACTTTGAAACAAAGTCCAAAGTAAAATGCATTTGTCAGCAACTCTTACAGATTATCAGAGCACTGTGGGGACAATCTGGAAGAGTCTCTCAAGTTGTGGTTCTGAGGCAGATTTGGAGAGTTCACCATGGGGGTGACAGCAACTTTAGGCAGCCTCATCAGAAATGTATATATGGATCCAATCCGGCCAAAACCCTTCATTTCACGCTTCACTCTCCATTTGTAATCCTCTATAGTATACTCTGTTGTCACCTGGCGGCTGAGTGTGAACACGGAGTCTCCTCTGACCACAGCAGTCAACAGAGCACCTTTACTGTTCCCGTACTGGCCGGTCATGGCCGTCCACTGGCCTGAGCTCAGGTTGTAGCAGTCTATTACACACAGTAAGAAGTCATCACAGGGTCCATTGCGCATCACATAGAGATTATCCTTATGGGCCACCATATACAGACCATAACTGTGCTCACGGACAAGCGTGGTAACCAGAAGCCATTGGTCCCGTTCAGACACGTACTCGTGTATATCTGTGGCCCCTTTACCTTTCCAGAGACAGACAAAGATCCTGTTCATAGCGACAGCAGACACCACCAAGGCTGCAGGGCAGGGGAGGGGGGAGAGAAAACCCCAGCTTCCATTAGACACCCTGAATCTCTCCACGGACGACAGAGCCTTCATGTTGTACTCACCTCCTAGGGCGTAGAGGCAGCCCTCATGACCTATCAGAGTGAGGTTGTAGCGTAGCTGCTGGCAGCCACAGATGGTGGACCATGTGTTCGCTGCAGGGTTGTAACAGAAACCAGTCTCTACTACCTTTTTGCTTACATCATGCACCCCTCCGATGATGTAAAGTTTGTTGTCCAGGACGGCCACACCTGCCATTGTGGTGCTCGTGCTCACAGGTAGGTGTGTCAGGACCTTCCACTCTCTGTGGTCTTCGTCCAGGTAGCAGACTGTCCTCTGGAGATCCTGCAGCAGCTCAGTGGACGGCGAGTGGCTGCACACTGCCACGTAGCTACTCGGGAGAAGGGACTCGATGTACTCCACCAACTTGCTAGGTAAGGTGTGTAGGTCCTCCTTCAGGTCAGCATACATATCTCTGATGAATAAAGCTGAGCTGTGGGAGAGCTTCCACACACCGTAGGTGGCAGCCGTGTGGTACATGAGCAGGCAGTTTTCAGAGTTGATGACATTGATCAAGTGCTCAGTAAGAGCAGGCACCTGCAGAAAAGCTGCACACTGGATCGCCTCCATGATCTGGTCGCTGCTCAGTACAGGTTGCTCCCTGTCCAGGACACGCAGCATAACCATAAAACCCATAACCCCCACACACTGCAGCTGAATCTCTTCCTGTTGGCACTCTCTCATTCCTGACTGGAACAATGCTCTGAAGTACTCACAGTTGTCAGACAGAATGGTTTTATCCACAGTGAAAGAGCTGCCGTCAATGCTGACCCTCAAGCTGTCCGAGGTCTTCCAGTGTCCTGGTTGCCGGCTGAAGTGTGCACAGCTGTTGGACTCCATCACTGCCCTGCTGTGGATCGTCATTACATCCCAGCTGAACTGCACACTCAAAATACAGCACATCAGACTAGAGTACCTCCTGTCCAGAGCAGACGCTTGCTGACAGAGGATTCTGTTTTTTCAAGGCTCTGAGAACAGACTCTATACATAGCAGGCGGACGTGTGACACAGTTCAAGTACATTATGATGACATGCAGGCATTAGAGAAAGAGGAGCCGGATAATGGCAAGGGAGTAGTGCTGTTGAGTCATATTGCTCTTTGTTTGTGGAACAGCTGAAGATTTGTCCTTGAACAGTCAAACAGTAACAATAGGTTGTTCCCCTGGGTTATACTGTGCAAGATGCAGAGGGATCACGCAGGGCTATTACTTGTAACTAAATACTTTTTGTACTCTCACACCTTTACTCGAGTACCAGGGGGCCTTCAGACTCACCTATAGGACCTAATTTTATTTTTTTTTACTTTGATTTACTGGATCAACATTTTTAACCCATAAAACACAAAAACAAACATAAAAATCCAATTTTAATTTCTGATTTTTTTTTTTCATTTCTAAAAACAATCATGCTCAATAAAGAATTTTTTAATGTTGGTTTTATATATATATATAAAACCAACATTTAAATAAGATAACATCTAGTACCGTATTTTTACACTAAATTTTATTGACCTGATCCCCAGTTGCCTACCATCATCAAACAAAACTGGCAAGAATACAAAGTTAATAAATCAGATAAAGACGAACACTGAAGTTATTGTCTTCTATAGGTGGGACCATTTTTTTTAGGATCAGTGACTATATTACTCCACTGATTTCCACATTACTAAAAAAATACATCAAGCTAAAAATTGTAAGTTGGCAAATTTCCAGCAGCTAAATAGTTCTAGCTTGGGAGTATCCCTGTGGGTTAACAGTGGAGTGCATACCACTAAGGGTGGTGTTGCCAAACAGTGGGCCTGGGTTTTAATCCAGCTTGGAGCCATTTCCTGCATGTCTTCCACTCTGTCTCCCCCTTTCTCTCTGTATGTCTGCCTCTATCCAATGAAGCCGAAATGGTTGATATGGTTGAAATAAAACAAAATTGTTCAAGCATAGATACTGTACTTGTCGAATACTATCAAACAATAAAAAGTGTCCGTATATATCGCTGGTACACCATTCACATCCCTTTTATACCAGAGTGTCTGACCAAAAAATAAATATGGGGGAAAAATTTGACTGTAACTCACAACTAACCCACTGTCTAAGGGGAGGTATGCTTGTAAAGATGGGTTGGTCCATTGGGGTGGGGCTTGGAGTGATGGTATCTTTCTCTGGCCCCAGAACAGCTTGAACAGCCCCTGCATGAAAGGAACTGTACAAATATACAATACAATATACAGTACAAACAAAAGGAGCTCTGATAAATTTCAAGAATGAATGTGACAAATATGCAGCTGTCTTAATGCCTTGCATGAAGATTTCCGGCCATCCCTAGCTCAGCAAGGAGTGGAGTATGAGAAGCTGCAGCTGGCTGGTGCTTCAGTAAAGTTACGATTCAGGTTTTACAAGCTTGGTTTGAAGTCTTTTTCCTAAAATGGAGAGGTCAGTGCATCAGCTGCACACAACTCCCTCTCACGGGAGGAGAAGGCTCACACGCTGATCTCAGCGCAGTTTCTGGATTGTAATGCCTTCAGTCTGGTTGGATTTGTAAAGGACATAAAGGAACAATCTGTGGAAATGTGCTTTTATCCTCTTCAGCATCATCAAATGAGACCAGAGGGTTCTGGAAATAACTATGCGAAGCACTTTTTGGGAAGATAATCATGTCGTTGACATTTGGAAAAGTGAAGACGTGTAACTCCGCTGCAGCTGACAGAAGTCCAGCACAGTGTAACCTGGTGCTTCTTGGTGTGATGGGCTCTGGGAAATCAGGTCCAACTTTAACTTGAATATTTACATTAGAATATTTTCATAGCAAGGAATGTAAAGAAACCTTTATTTTACCTTCAAGCTTTTGGTTGTATAAGACTACAAGTTTTACTTCAAGTACTAGCTAAATAATTTTATTTTTCCTCACTTTGACATGTTTTATACATTTACGTAAATGTTTCACAAACTCATAATGTCCAGTCAAGTACGCAGCTGATTGCATTAACACAAAAAAGAAGAAAGATAACAGTAAACAACCATTCCTTTTCAACCTAATTTTTCTTGATTAATTGTATTCAATCTATTTCATCTGTGAACATTAAATCCTAATCAGTTTAAAATGATAAGTCCTTCACATTCCACATTTTATTCAGATGTGTTTTTGAAAGTTGGATGATCCTCATTGGATGTTAACTGTGAATGTTTATGTAGCAGTGGTTTTCTCAGGGCCCTCACTGACCCCAGTCCCCTGAGATTCACCCATCAGACAGTGAGACTGTTAATGTTTCTTCTTTTTTTTTTTTACAGCACTGACTGTTAAATTCCTCACAAAGCGCTTCATCAGTGAATATGACCCCTATCTAGGTGAGATCTCTCTGCCTTTGTTTTAAAAAGAAAAAACACATGTGTTCTTCTGTGTTTACTTTTAATTTCTGCTACTTCTACTCAACTACATCTGTGAGGCAAGTATTGTTCTTTTTACTGCACTACAATTCTCTGATAGCTTCAGTTACTGGTAACTTTTTCAAATATGCAATACAAGTTTATGTAGCAGAACTTGTTCTTTTCTTCTTCTCAGCTCCAATCATCATCTCAGGACTTTAATGCTGGCACTTTGAGATACTTTGCAGAGAACACTTATGTACTTTAACTTAATCATTATTTTTCTCCATGGTCGTATTGGCACTTTTCCCTGAAGGTCCCCTCAAAAAAAAATTTTATGTTTGAAAAATTCGGTGTTCAGAAATGTTCAAGAGTCAAAGTTGACCATCTAAGTACTTGCACATGTGGTAAAGAGTAAGCACAATTTTTTTTATTTTACATCAATGTATATTTAGTTCCATGTTACATTTTATATGAATCATTAAATGTGTTGAACTTATTGCTTTCTTCATGTAGACCAAATGACCACAAATGCCTTTACACAAATCAATGTCATTTCTATTTGGTTAATGTTATTACTATATTTTCAGTAGTGCTGACATTGAAAAGTGTTTGATGGTATGCCACTGGTGGTAATGCGACTTTATGATATTCCTGCATAAACCAATCCCTGAACTGATATTACAGTTTACTGTGGTAGACAGTGGTATGCAACTTTCGGACTGTAACACCAGCACTGCAGCAATGCTTATATATAAAGTAGATTCATATATCTAACTATTGTTAGCCTACCTACTTTTGACAATCTGAATAATTGGTAACAGAAATTAAGAGACACCTAACCTGACATTGCGATCAATTACACTTGTAATTTTTTTTGCCACTCAATCACAAATTAGCACATCTTGCCTCACAGCAAGAGGGTTGCGGGTTTGATCCCCGTCTGCGGCCCTTCTGTGTGGAGTTTGCATGTTCTCCCCGTGTGTGCGTGGGTTCTCTCCAGGTTCTCCGGCTTCCTCCCACAGTCCAAAAACATGCAGCTTAGGTTAATTGGTGACTCTAAATTGCCCGTAGGTGCGAGTGAGAGCGTGAATGGTTGTCTGTCTATATGTGTCAGCCCTGTGATAGACTGGCGTCCTGTCCAGGGTGTACCCCGCCTACGCCCAATGCAGCTGGGATCGGCTCCAGCCCCCCGTGACCCGGGTTGACCCGGATAAGCGGTGAATAAACCTCGTGTCAGGGAAAAATAACTAGGTGTGGATATGGAATATTATTTATTATAAGCCATAAATACCTTGAATGAATGAGGGACTATGACCACTATCATCACGGCATAAGCTGTTCTACCAACTTCAATAGACTTGTGGTAGACATCTGGCTAGTTATCTGAAGTGTGTGTGTGTGTATGTGTATGTGTGTGTGTGTGTATTGATTACACCCATTCCAGCATTACATTCTAAAACTGGCTGCATGGGTTATAATTACATCTGCTTGTAGATGTTCATTCAAAGCGTTTACAGCCTCTAAACACAGAGCTATAGACTACACGTTCTGATGCAGCTGCAAACACAGTTCTCCAGCGGTTCTATTCTAGTGGCTTGTGCCTCTCTACAGAGGTATGCTGTTCTGACCCAGCGACTCTTGCCTTTCTCCAGTGTTTGTCCAAGCAGCATAAACACTGTAGGGTCAGTGTAAAATGACGTGAACAGGGACCTTGATAAAATAAAGGCATAGGCAATAAAATTTAATTGATAAACAAATGTTTGAACAATTAATTTAATAATTTAGACAAAGTTGACAGTTGTGTCCATCAGGAAATGGTGTGTGCCGTGGCATTGGTGGCCGATGTGCCACTAATGACATACCATAAGCACATTTTTGTTTTGAACTCCTTCAGCAGATTAATAGAAAAACCAGCTCCGGTAACACTTTATTCTGCACAGTGAGGATCAAAAACACTATTTTGATTGGAGGGGGGCTTTAAGTAAAGGATCTGAGCACATCTTCACCAGTATAAAACACTTTGGATGTATTATAAAACTGTAACAGCCTCTTCTGTGTCATTGACTGTCATGTAGAGGATATCTATTCATCAGAAGAGATGGTGGACCAGAAGCCAGTCACAGTGAGAGTGATGGACACCTGTGACCAGGTATAAAACACACTTGTCTGGGGTGGTAGGAGGGCTTGAAAGGTTTTATTCTTATATAAGACAAAAAGGATCCCAAATAGTCTGTCATGTTATTTATGTTGCATATATATATTACACTAAAAATAAGTTGTTTCTGGTCAAGTATTAAACCAATGGGAACTTGATTTTCCTATGAAGGCCACTTCTAATCCATGGCTTCTAGTGGCAGTTACTTATTGTTCCTTGTCCTTAGAGCGAGAGGGAAAAAAGTATTACTCTCCATTGACTCTGTATTGGGTGAAAGTGCCTCCTCATCAATTCAGTCTACTTGTATACACCAGAAAGGTGTTTTAAAGCTGCTGCTACAGGTTAAGGAACCCAAAACTAAATGTATACTTATACTTATAGGAGGAGTTAGAGAGAACATAGTCACTGCTGCAGATGTGGAAAGTAGGAAGCTGTTACTGTAGATCTTTATTGTCATTGTACCTGATGTGGTGTTTTGTTTTTTTAAATGGTGAAAATTTACATTATCATTCTCAAAAGCCATTTTTGTGAAAGGCCTGACGCCTGCTGGTGAAACACAGGAACTGTGGCATCAAAGCAAGAAAATGAGTACATTCGTACAATTCAGATATAACACAACTGTCCTAATCATTTTGAAAGAAGAAAACAACAAAAGCAGAACAGACGCCTTGCAGCATAAAGCTTCATGTTATTTAACATGGACAGCTTTTAAATGTCCTTCTCCCAGTGTGCCACTAAGAGAAATAAAACATTCAGCATTTTAGCCCGGTTCCATGGACAAATCCTTTTCAAGCCAAAATGTAATCAAATTAAAATATCTGTCAACCTGTTAGCATTTTTTTTCCATTTTCTTTACAGGCTGTAGTGCACTAAATCTTAAGGCATGGGGGTAAAACATTTGGCTATTTTTGGCCATGGAAAATCCAGTGGGCTCAAAGGGTACACTGTCCTTTTTTTTTTTCAACATTATGCTGATAACACACAGTTTTAGGTTAAAACCACACAGTTTTTGTCATGCAGTACAAATTTGTAATTTTGGCCTATTCCAGGCTTATTTGAATATTTCTTAACAGTCTGTGAATTGTATAACTTTGCTATCATTAAAAAGGCAGTTCTAACAAGTAGTTCAACAATAGAAGTGCTCATCTTCCAATCACTGAAAACACAGAAATGTCCTTTTTTAAACTAAAGACACATCATAGGTTTTTCTCTGGTGTCTTAATGTGGTATTCTGGAGGAAGTTGTGACCATTTTTGTTGATTCTCTGCAACAACAAAAAACAATCTGTTGAACAAATGGTACCAACTCAAAAATTGCTGCAACATCTTATAAGACAAACTGTAGCATGGAAGTGTCCTTTATACATTCATATCATTATTTGAAACACTTATACATATTTTAAATACTTTATCTGAAATTAATCCTGCTACTGTGTGTGTGTGTGTGTGTGTGTGTGAGAAGAAGGGTCCAGTGAATACTGAGCGTTATCTGTCGTGGGCCAACTCCTTCCTCGTCGTCTACAGCATCGACAACATGGAGAGCTTCAAAGGCTGCCAGCTGTACCTGCAGACACTCGCCCTGCACAACAAAACCTTCAGGCCACAAAGTCCCATCATCCTGCTGGGGAACAAGTTGGACATGGACAGATACAGGCTAGTATCTGTGTGTGTGTCTGTGTCCCAGAAAATAATAACAACTAGGAAGCCTTCAGGGTATTAAGGCCTCATTCTACAAATATCAACTAAATGTTTCTGTGCATCAGGAACACATGGAAAATGTCTTTTGCATCATTTTAACATACTTGTATATATACTTTTAAATGTCTAGAAGCAGCAACATGACATTCAAACCTTAAGAGGCAGTCTAAAATTGAAAATGCATATTCTTCCTTGTAGCTTTTAGATATCGTCCGTGAAAACCCAACCCATATCCTAAGTTAGTAAAGGTTACGTTTCTACACTGAAACAGAAATATTAACCTACACAGGCCCAGTGTCACCCTCAGATCAGAATTAAACTTCTGCATGTCCAAGCGGAAGTTCTTCTTTGTATCTACCACCGTGACCAACGTTACAGTCTCTGGTGTTATATACAGTCCATGGCGCACACAGACAGCCGTCAGTTTGTTAGAGCACTTCCACTGAATTGTTCACTGTGTAATTTCAGTTTAAACTATACAAATCTTTATACATTTTTAGACACACAAGATAAATGAATAATAAGGCCCATCTCTGTTACTCTCATGTGACTGGTCGCACCGATGAAACATGATTCCTACAATACTGAAGATTAGTAAAGTAAACAAACTCAAACTAACCTGACAACAATAGCACACAGGAAGAATAACAGAGTACTGAGGTTAGCTTTCAATAGTTCTATAAAAAAAAAGGGACAGATGTTTTTAACAAAGGTGTCTTCATTTCACCAAACAAACACAGTACGTAAAACGATTTAAATAGTTAACAAATACTTTTTGTATTGAGTAGGAAATTCAGGGTGAGAGTATAGTTCATATTTGCCTTTATAATAACCATAATCAAACACTAAACTGTTTCGGGGTATTGGCAGTAAACACAAAGAACAGCTGAGGCTGACGGGAATGCTGATATTTGG
The DNA here is from genome assembly GCA_903364295.1 of Serranus cabrilla. NCBI lineage: Eukaryota > Metazoa > Chordata > Actinopteri > Perciformes > Serranidae > Serranus > Serranus cabrilla. The sequence continues at coordinate 150,128 of CAFUXE010000982.1, forward strand.
TCATGAACCAAAGAGTTGGATACATTACATTGGTGCTAGAGGAAAGGTCAGAAGATCACCAAAGTGATTCCCATTGATGCTGAAGGCAATATGAGGGATAAACCACATACCATCAAGATCTGTAAATATGTCACAGAGGGTTCCTCATGAATGTCAAACCTCTGTGCTGATCCACGGAGAAAAATGTTTTGTGATGCCAATGTCAATTGAATGTAAATGACATATTTCTGCTTCAGCACTGCACTGCCATGTAAAATGTGATGAGCTAACAGATTTCAAGTTTTAGTGAATTCTGTATTGTGTCTCAGGCAGGTGAGTCAGTGTGACGGTGAGCTGCTGGCATCTCGTTTTGGCTGTTTGTTCTTCGAGGTGTCCGCCTGTCTGGACTTCCTGTCTGTACAGCGCGTGTTCTACGAGGCCGTGAGGAGATCAATGCGCGGAGGGGAGCGCAGCCGTCTGGTACCAGCTGTCTACCTCAGCGAGGACAAAGCGCTGCTTGGTGTCCCTACCTTCACCACCCCCTGCTACAAAGAGCTGCCAGCTCCTGCCACCGCCAAGCTGGTCACTGTAAAGACATCCAGAGCGCAGAGCAAACGGAGGGCTGCCACACTAACCCTGCTAAAAGGCTTCAAGATCTTCTGACAGCCCCTGACCCCCTCTACTGACACCTTGGACCCTGTGAATAACTTTTTAGATGTGAGCTATAAAGGGGATGGACCCAGTAACATAAACAGTTAACTACTAAGCCTAATTCTGATGCATACAGAACCTAAACCCACACTGAGAAAACAGTTTGGATGACAGCTTGGAGACGAAACCAACCACAGGCATTAACCAGAGTGTTGTAAACTGAACACTGTACTTGTTTAGTATGAAGTGCTTTATTCTTCAATTCTGCCAAAAAGTCTTATATCAAGTTGAACATATGACAACAACATTTTCATTATTTAAGCCTCTCGAACTACACGTGAAATGTCTGAATGGTCAATCATCAGAGCAGACTTTAAACTCTTTTGTTGTTGAAAATGTGTTTTGTTTTCCTTTGATAATTTTTACATTGTTGTGTATATTTTAGTTTCCCCAAGAGATTTATTTCCTGGTGTAATGGCAGTTTCTGAGTTTATGGATTCTTTGGAATGACTAAGTGATCATGAGCAGCCGTTCTACTTTAGGCTCTCACATGCACTTCACTGTACCTGTAAAAATAGTTTTGCACTATTTTTTATAATTGAAGACTGCCACACTGCCAATCTTTAATATTCCTTTGTTTCAAGTACTTCTGCTATATTGTACCATCAGTAGTAGCATTTCATCCGCTGATGTATTTAATGTATATTTCTCTTTATTGTCTATTACCTGCTTTTTGTTGCCATGTAAATCACGGGCATAGCTATCAACACCGTGTTGTTTAACTGCTCTGAGCAATAAAATAAAATCATCCGTGTTTTTTGTTTCATAGATATTTGCTTGTACTAAAAGACACTCCAAAGACTCAATGAAAGACGATTCTTTCTGGAGCCCCTTTCCACTTAGCTGCTGTAGCTAGCAAATGCTAGCGTTAGCGTTAAGATGCCAATGACCAAAACACCAAATCTGAGGCATCAGAACAGTAGGATACAAGCCAGTGTTTGACATAATAATGACAATGTTCATTTCTTTAAACATATTAGCATAGGCCTCTAGCAGTTTAGTTCCAACATTTAAAAGTTGATGAACACACCAAAGTCAAAAGAATGCTCAGAAAATGGGAGCGTCCAAAGAGCACATGTGTGTACCTTTGTCCTTGTCATTGGTTGGTTCACCTTTTCTGTGGGTTTGTTTTTCTATCAGAACAAACACAGAAAAAAACACTGGCCTGATTTTTCACGCTCCCTTTCTTTCTGTTATCTTTTGCTGCTGCGACCTGGAACCCCAGAAACAGACAACACACTCAGCGAAAGCATTTACATGGTGACTTTTATTGAACTTGTGGCTATTCAGTGGTCAGTGCTTTTGAAGATCATATTATGTCCTGATCCTACTCACTTTGGAAATATGTCCAAACATATGTATGAGTTGTCTGCAACAGATTTGTATAACATAGCAGACAATAAAGCCATGATTTAGGCTGTTCAGTGCGGGTTGTGGTCTGTTAGACAGTCTTAAGTTCTTTCTAACTTTCTCTGAGATCAATTATTTTAAATGTCAATACACCTGAAGACATGGCAGGCCTGCTGTCATTAACCTGCAGTATTTAGAATGAGACATTTGCAGAGAGAACAGAATAGCGAGGGACCTAGTCACAGTTATTTTATCCAATTATTTATTGATTTATGAACAATTAAGAAAGGTGGAGCTAACAGCATTCAAACTACAATCACCATCAAACCACAGCCTATCCAACATACAAACTGGCAGAGTCATCAACAAACAGGCCTTGATAGAGCTGTTGTGCTGTTGACTGTAGGGAGACAGTATATTTTTACTGATGTCATGCTCAGTGACTTCATACTATTAGCAGTCGATCAAAGCTGTACTGTTAGCATCCCGGAGGGTAAGAGGTTAAACCATATATAATGAAAGCTCTCTTCATTCCAAAATCTCCACTACCTCATCAGCCTCCTGCTCAGCTGCCGAAACCACCTCCTGCTTCTCCTCCTGATCCTCCTCCTGTTTCTCCTCCCTATCCTCCTCCTGCTTCTCCTCCCTATCCTCCTCCTGTTTCTCCCCCTGTGCTGCAGTATCTGAGTACAGACAGGAGGTGTTGCCATCTTTCCATGTAACCACGATGTTTCCTGCTGTGAGCTCGCTCACCTCCCCGTTGGGTGGGGAGGGTTTGTGTCCCTGCATCAGCCTGTCCATTGGCGGTGATGGTTTGCTGCTGCTGTCCTCTCTGAGTGGTGAAAAGCTCTGCAACTCCTCATTTTTCTGAGCCACAGCAGCTGCTGCCTTGTACTTTGCAATCTTCTTTCTGTTCCTGAGGGGAAAAAACAGGAAACTGTGTCACTCAACAGTCTTTGAAAATATCAATATTATACATTTTCCTGCAAGGGTTCTCATGGAATTGTCATTGTATAACTTCAGGTCGTACTTATTGGCCATGGCTCCCATTCCCAGCAGCAGAAAACCAACAAGAAGGCAGACGAAGGCCAGGCCCAGCAGAACAAATGTCCACATGGTCGCTGCGACAGGAAGACAAACGGTAAAAAATTACACACGGGCCATATACAAATATTTATATAGTGGTCACATATCCAGGTTATGTGTTATGTGTGATGATGGAGAAGGACAGCGTATGCTCAGAGTTTGATCTCATGCACACTACATTTTTGTTTGATGAATATTTCTGTGGCAGCCGGAGCACTTACGGTCCTCTGTGCGATAGAACCAGCGTAGATATTCTCTCTGTTCCTCGGTCATGGCCGCCGCCTCGTCCGTCTCGTCCTTTACAGCCTCAAACTCATCAGAAGCCCTCCTGGATCCTGAAGGATCACGTCACTAATTATTTGTTGTAAAAGCAAGTTTTTAATGTTGTAAAGAAAAATATGATTTTAATATAAAACTGTAGTTAGTAAATTAAAATTTTACCAGTTGAAGTCCAAATTCTAGGTTATTAAAACCAAAGTCAAGTCTCAAGTAATTGTTATCAAAAATGATTATAAATTATATCATAAATCTATATTCAAACCACCAATGCATCTCATGCATGTTTTTGCCTGTCCTTAACCTTTGTGAAAGAATTCGAATCTTGGATTAATTCGATTTTTGGTTGTTAATCGGTTCCAAAATTGACAGCCTTTCACGATGGCGAAAGCTGTCAACATTTAGGTCAACATTTCAGTATTTTGTAGTTCCCAGGCACTATAGTGCCCTTTTACTCTGTTCTACAGCTTTCACACCAAAGGACCAACTAAAAGTTGACTTTGCATTTGAAAGAGTTAACCCATGTTGACAAACTTTGCTTCACGATTCAGGTTTCAATGAGAACATCAAAGTAGTCGCTCATAGTGTAAACAAGCGGTACAATGAGCGAAAAATGCATTTCAAGATTTCCTCCTTCCTCACTGACTTACTGAGTTTGTCCTGGCAGATGTCCCCCTCATCCAGAGATCTCCACTTTGAGTGCTTGCTGCCATGTGTGAGAATCAGACGCCAGCCATCTATTGCCAGCAGCATTGAAGTGTTCCTGTTGATCAGTCTGCCCCTGTCACAGTCCCACATTAACCCTGTATCATCCACCTCTGAGCCCAAGCAGGTCTGAGTCCCGACAGGTTCTCTATCAAGGGCTGACAAACATCTGGATGATGCTACAGACATCAGCATGCCCTGATTGATCCAGATCCACTGCTGAGACTCTGAGTCCAGGTTGCATTTTCTCAGCAGGACTTCACCTGTAGCTGCTGAGTCCTCCAGACACAAGCTGAACTCGGTGTTGTGGATCATGAACGCTTCTGCCGCTGTTGGTGTAATGTCAGGTTTAGATCTATTGTTGTTATATAATTCATAAATCTGTTCACATGTGTCTGAATGATACATGAACTTACCAAACGGGAGAAGAAACAACAAGATCCAGACATCAGACATACCTGAAGTGGATGGTACATTGTTATTACCAATACCACTATTTCAAGCTTTTTATTAAAAATCATTGGCATGAGGAAAATGGGGTAATTTTTATTAGGTGACTGTATAATGCCAGTGGGTCAAAACACATTTTTGTATATTATATTTTCCAGTTTCTCTGAACAAATCTAGAAAGGGAAGTAATTTTGCCAATTTTCAGACCAATTTTTTTTTTTTTACTGTTACATCAGCTACTACGCAGATGACATCATACTCTATATCTCTGTGTGGCTGGAAAATGTATTGCTTGGGAACAGACCGAAAGTGAGAGCCTGTTGGACATGTCAGTACACATTATTTTAACACCACACTGTGGGTGATGATGTAAACAATATAAATGTGAAAAAAACATTTCCAACAACAGGATTTTGTGAAATGGAAACTGGAAAAAAAAAATGGAAATCTGTCTACAGCTGAGTGCACCTAGGGAATTTGAATTTCACAAAGAGAACAAAAGAATATATATATAACAAAAACACCAAAAGCACTTAATGTAACACAAAACATAAGTACCATAAAAACATAATGAAGAGCAACAATGTTAAAGTTGAAGAAAATGCCACCTTCAGATCATATGATCAGAGCTTATTAAGCAGCTGAATGCTGCATGGGACAGAGGATGAAGTACCTTTTTAAGTCTGCATCCAGGACACGCTTTACCATTGCTCTGAAGCTAACAGTGCATGATCAGGCCTGACTTTAATGTACTAACAGATCACTGCGTTCTACTGACTTCCCCACATAAATGGTTCCTCAGTCGAGGACTTAAGTCTACAGTAATGCTACACTGACGTCATTGATCCTCCGTATTGTTTTTTTCCTCATGTCTTGTTATTAGCTTGAACTGATATTTAATATCCGTTTTATTTGTTGTCGCTTCTGGTTCATTTTGACATTTTTCTATTCTTTACATCCATCTATGTTCACTTTTCATCATGCAATTTATTGTTATGCACAAATGTGTGTAATTTTAAAAACAAAATTGTCAAGTATATTTAACAAGCAATTAAACTGTTAATAAGAAATCTGCAAATAAATTAATAACTTTTACCGTTTACCCTTTCAAGTTGCTGTTCGTAGTCTCTGTTTTGTAAATTGAATAGATTTTTCTTCCTTTTGTCAAGTTGACCTCTGTCAAGTGTATTTAAACTGAACATTACAATGTTTTGAAATTGTTTTGACACTGGCTGATTAACTAGATCTTGTAAAGAAGAAAGTACATTATGCTCTGTATTACATACATTTGCCATACATCTGTTGAGCCTTTAATCTACATGTGTGTGTGTGATGATATGCAGTGCAGCCGATCTTTGCCATGAGCACACACTCATGATTCGATCATTTCTCAAGGCATCTGTTGTGTAACAATGGTCTGCATGACTTGCTCTGGAACTGTTAGTGTCGCTCTTATTAAATGTAATAAGGACAGTAAGGATAAGTGAAAAGTGAGGATAAATAATACATCTCTCTTTCTTTTCAGTTAACCAGTCTATTGCCATATCAGAATATATAAAAATCATTTAACATGCTGCAGCACACCAAGCCACCACGATATGCAATGCTGTACAGTAATGTGTCACATCATAAGTTAGCATCCTCACCAGTCAACAGCATAAATCATCATACCAAACATTAAAATACACTACACAGTGTGTTAAAAGTGTGGAGCAATAAAGAACCACATATTAAGGTTTCATTATCTGCTGCAACCCGCAAATCACATGATCCCACACAGGTGGTGAGCACAGAATTAACAAACTGTGTCTGTCTCACAAAAACCTCTTCAAACAGTGCAGCTTAGCGAGAAGAACTAAACACACACATCAGTCTGCCAGTTTGTTAATATAACTCACACATATTCTGACCAGAAATCATAATTTGAATTGCATTGATTAATTGATTGATATTTGTATTTCAATTTACTGTGTTCTACCATGAATTTAGAACTAACAGGGATAGTTATTTATACTTGTACTCACTTATATGGTGTTCTGTCTGTTGCTAGGATGAGAAGGAGGGAAAGTCTGACTGTTCAGCCAACAGAAGGAAGAAATAAATTATAAAAACTTGCCAAAGTTCATGGGGAGGAGCCTACAAACCTGGATGTGACACAGTGTGCTATTAAAGCACACTTATACTAGGCACGACATAATGTGCTCATTTAGTGAGGAAAGAGTTGTATGAAAGAAAGCAAAGCTGTGAAGTGGTCTCAGGTAGAATTGAGTGATTTTTGTGCTGTGAGTTGATCAGACTTTGCTTTTGTAACAACTTCATATGATATTTCAGAGACACTCACTTTCACAAATAAACAGTGGAGCCTTTGAAACAAAGTTCAGGCTGTTCACTTTCAGGTCTTTGACCCTGTTGCTTGGTTACTGTTTAGACAGCCTCGCAGTAACCTTGTTCTTTCTGTTTGTGAGGGTCAAATGCCTGCCCACGCTCAGCGCTGACGTTTGGTTGCAAAAGGGTTTTACTTTTATAGCAGAGGTGTGGAGAGGTAAATGACCTCTGTGTCAGGAGGATCTATTTGTTCTGGTGTGTGTTGCTGATTGTATTAAACTTTATTGTCATTGCACAGGTACTTAGAGAATGAAATGCAGTCTAGCATCAAATGAAATGAATGAAATGCAAAAGGCAGTAAAGTGCAGATTAATTTACAGAAGTACAGAGTATATGCAGAATGAATAGTGTACAGATCACAACATAATTATTGAATGTACAATACATGTTAAGGGGAAAATATCAATAGGCTAGATATATACAGTATGAGCAGTAGGTAATGAATGTACCAGTCATGGTAATACAGTTTTTTCCAATTGCTAACACTAAAATGACATCCATAGCACAATTATTTGAACTGACACTCCTCTCAAGTCTCCAAAAGTCTAAACACAGTTTCTGCTTTACACACATTTTGCAGTTCAAAATGACTCTTTTTAAATGAACTGAACACAGTTTTCTGCATAAGACACAACGATCTGACACAAAGTCACGTGTTTGTAATTTCAAAACACTGCCATTCAAAAAATGACACTCCATGAGTATATGGCCAATATGTGTTCCACCTGACCACACACCTGAATGCTTAATTGTTAACACTTCAATCAGGAAATTAGCACTATAAAAAGACGACAGTTGAGCACCTCTTTCTTTTACAACAACAATGGACGAGGTTCCAGAGAGAGGAAGAGGAAGAGTGAGAGGTCGGGGTCGAGCTGTTAGAGGAGTTCATGGCCAAAGAAGACACCAACTCTCAAATGAAATCAGAGCAACCTTAGCTGATCATCTCATCAACCAAGCTGGACACAGAGTGCAGCCCAACTTGATTTTTTTTTTTTTTGTGTATGTGAGCATATTTTTGTTCATTCCAATGTAAATATATCTGCTGTGCATATGTTGCACTGTCCTGTTTGGGGGAAAGTAAAATGTTTCAACAGCATGTGTGTATCTGTGCATGTAGGATTTTCTACAAGTTGAACTATTTTAGTATTATGGCAAGCACACTAAAGCTGACACCAACAAACCTCGAAAGATTCCCACTTTACGTTGACACCCAATGAGGAAGTGACATGAAGGTATAATAAAAGAAAGACTCTCTCATTAGATTCAAAGACCAGAGCCAGTGTTACAGGGGGCAGATATTTTAATCTGGGTGCTATCAGAATAAGAATCAGACACAAACACATATGTCATGGGATGTAGATGGTTGATGGATGAAGGGTTCCTGTAGCTGGTGATTTCTTGCAGGCCTTTCCACACTGATGCAGGGTCTTTATCTAAACACCTGTTTATCAGCCTTTCAGAGTTTTCAGCTCCTCTTTGCTACCTTGATCTCTAGTGCGTTTCTGGCCTAGTTGTAAAGGAGCCTGTCATCATTTCCGTAGGCTTTTTGCTTGGCCTGTCGAAGGTGGCTGAGTTTTGCAGGAAACTAGTGTTTGTATTTGGCCTATATGCACACACATCCTCACCAAAGCTCTTCTAAGATGTCACAGTGTCATTGCAACCTGATCCCACAAAATTACATGAAATTTGCAAATTGTTTTGCATTTTTTGCCCTAAAACCTAGGTTTTGTAGCATAAATTCACAGATACTGCAGCCTTTTTTACAACCTCGAACCATACTGTCTTTCAGCAAATAGTAAGTGTTGCTGTGCTTTGAAGTTTAATCTGTAGACAGTTTTTAATTCCCTGGATGGTCTTGCAGTGTTGTGGTTCTCATATTTTTCACTGTTATTTTCAAATCAAAACAAAAGCTTATTGTTGAAATGTGTACCAGGTGTTTGTTTCCAGGTATCTCCCGAAAGCTTAACTTAACTTTGATACAGCTGTAAAATAAGTTTAAACCTTGCTTTAAAGAATTAAATCTTTGTTAATTCATATATTGTCCACTTTAACATTAACTAATAAATATGTTTAATTTTTACATTTGTGAATATGATGTTGTTGTTGACAGGTAGAAAAAAAAACTTCTATTAAGATTTTAAATAATTTGTATTGGCGTTATATTTTGCATTATTATTGTGAGGTTTTTGTTTTATTACACTGGTGATCTCTGGTCAGTCGGATCAATATTAACAAAGTGATGTCAGTGCCGTGAGTGTTTTTATGTGTCTGCACAAACCAAGATGATTTCATGTCACTATTTCATTTTAATGAAACAGCTGACAGTTTTATTTCCATCTGCAGACACCGATCACTGCCCCTCTTTAGTTTTTAAGCTTGATCTGAGGTGGTTAATAGCAATGACATAATAATGACTTCATACCTTTAAACTACAGTCTGTCATAATATAATTAAAATAATTGAATAGAACATCAGCTGAATAATAACCTGTTTTATTTCTTTGAAAAATATCAGAAAATACAGAGCTGGCTCTGAACGCACCAGGAGACGCTGTTCTGTACTGTCATTCCTCCTCACCCCCCACCACCTGCTCTCTGTCTTCTCTCCTGATTTTTCACTAGGACTTCAGATCCTGATCCAGAGATGAAGAAGCCTCTGTTTTCGAATGAGAAATCTGCTTAATGATCCAGACCTGGTGGATCTGGACTATGGACTGATATGGATTCGGGCCTAATGAAAATTTAGGATGATGATGAGTTTTTTCCTCACAGCGCTCTGTTCCTTCCAGGTGAGATCTGATAAACATCTTCAACTAACTAAATCACTAACTAACCTACTAACTCATTTCAATTTTTTAAATAATTTAATATTAAATAATACATGTATAAAATGTTTATATTACTATAAAATTGTATAGAAAATTGAAAGTTTATAAATATATATATATGTGTGTGTGTGTGTGTGTGTGTGCGTGTATGTGGCTATGTCGCCTCATAATAAGAAGGTTCCAGGTTCTAACAGCACAAATAACAATTCCTACACACAACAAGAGATCTCTACAGCACATTGCTTCATTTACCAATTTACATTTCATGCATACATGCATGCACATCTTTTGACAATGGCAACCTATTGCATCTATTGCGGTCAACATCCTCCTCTGGAATCTTAATTGACATGGGCACAGCAGTTCAGCCTGCTCGGGGTGACATTGAATCTTCTAAAAGAGGGAAACATGTGGAGCTCTGGGTAGAGAATGGTTGGATCACATGTTATTGTCTCTGACTGTCTCATAAATTGTTTGGAGGGGTGATTATGTTTAACCCCAATAATTTTCAAAATTTTTAGAAAAGGTTGTATACAAACAGCTTACGGACTTTCTCCTGTCCAACAAGGTTTTTGACAGCTCTGATCAAGGTCCTTAATGATATTCGCCTGAACACAGACGCAGGCAAAGTGTCAGTCTTAGTTCTGCTGGACCTGAGTGCTGCCTTTGATACAGTTGATCATGTGAATTTATTACAGAGATTAGAAAAATGGGTGGGAATCTCTGGTACCACTCTCAGCTGGTTCAATTCCTATCTCAAGGACAGGATGTACTTTGTTGAAACTGGTAACTGTGTCTCGGACCGAATCGCTCTAACCTGTGGAGTGCCCCAGGGGTCAATCTTGGGACCCCTATTGTTTAATCAGTAGTAATCAGCTGGACAGGGGTGTGAGTCACTTAAATTAAGGCCTTCAGAATTTTCTGTCATTAATATAAAAAAAACGTGAATGACTGAAAATATCACTGGTTGGCATACCTGCTGACTCAGCAACATGTTAAGAGCCATATGCAGGCAAATGATATGCTCTAAATTCTGTGCAGAGCCACATTAATTAGATTTAAAGTGTCCTTTTTTCTGTCCGTCTGCAGGTGAGCTGGGGGACATGTCTAGGTCTTGTCATGGAGACAAGCTCTCTGTGTTGTCCTTACATCCTATGTCCTCCTCCTCCTCCTCCACCTCTTCCTCCTCCTGCTGCTGTCACAGGGCTCACCTTCACTGGTAAACACACAGGAAATGGAAATTGTAGATTGTCAGATTCAAAACACTTTTAAACATGAATACATTAGGGTGACTGTGGCTCAGATGTCACTGATCAGAATGGCGGTGGTGACTGTGTGTGAATGATGATCTGTAGTGTAAAAGTACTTGAGTGGTCACTTTGACAACATTCATGCTATCGATTGATTGGTTGATTGATTGATTAATTAATTGATTTATTGATTGATAATCTGATTGAAGGAACCATTGATGATCAAGCTAATTGTTTCTGTATTAGTTTAAAACATCATCAGCTCTTCCCCATATGCTTTTCAAAGGTCAGAGGTCGTGATATGCTGCACGGACTGTAAAGTCCTTTGAGATAAATTAGTATTTGTGATTTGGGGATAACTGGAGGCTTGATCGATAACAGCTGACATCTTTTTCACCTAAAATAATAAAATGATGAAGAAAACATTTAAAAGAAGAAAAAACGTAATGCAGCTTTAATTTGTTTTACATGTGGGCCAAGAACCAAAGGGACCATTTGCTAGGACACATCATTATATTGTCAGTGGGGTGTAATTACCTCGAATGGTTTGTGATCACCTGATCTCTGCTGATCTGATGCTCAATAAAACCATTAAAACCGGAGGACAGCCAATGCCTCATTGTTAGTACTGAAATGTTTTTATCATAAAGTTAAATTCAGTTTAGATTGAAAATAAACGTATCTTTGATCAGACTTTTTTGTCTTGTTTTCCTCTCATTATATTTCAGTGTCGCCATCTGCTGTTCCAGATGTGAGGTTTGAGAGTGTGCAGCTCCTGGTGTTATTCATCATGTCAGCATCATTGACCTTCTTATTGGTCATCTTCACTGTGTGTTATAAAGTAGTGTGGTAAGTTGTAATTTGTTCCGTGTGAACAACACATTCCTTAAAATCTTTTTTCATTTCCTTTATTATAGTTTTTCCTGAATGAAATTAAACACTGTAGGGATATAAAACAATGGGTTCAATAAAACCATTAATTGAAGAATTATCAGATCTTCCTCATCTTCTAAACACTTCAACATAACACAAAGTGTCAGCATATTATATTTTTCTTGTCACTGTTGCTGTTGCAAACAAATCTACTGACCAAACTTTGGAATAATTTGCCACTATCAAGTAGATCTTCCCTCTCCATTGATACTTTTAAAAACCTGTCTTAAGAACTATTCATTTGTCGTGTTCTATTTTTGTGTTGCATGTCTCTGTTTATGCTATTTCACTCAGACATTCCATACTTTTAATGACTGAGCTGCCTTGGCGGAGGTCTGCGCTCTCCGAGTGCTTTTCTAGTTTGGAAATGTGCTCTATAAATAAACTTGCCTTGATTTTATCTTTTGATCTCAAAATAAACAGCACTCCACACCTCCAAAAAGCAGGACAGGCTGTTCAGCCAATTACAGTCCAGCATCCAGCAACCAGTTGTTACAACTGTGTTCAACCCCAACAGAGTGCTGACTGCAGTCCATTTACCAGACCTTTTCAAGTAAGTCAAAATAAATCTGTGAAAAAATATAGAATGCCTTATGTGGTTTCATTTCAGTTTTTTGGACTGACTCTCTGTCAGTAAAAAATCTCTGGGACAAAGGGGTCCTATGACAGCAGCAGCACTGTTTTAATGTATGTTCACAATCAGCTGATTCTATTACAATAAACAGATTTCCTTTTAAAACTTGACTTTTTGCAAGTAAATGTTTCTTAAATGTTGTCAACTCAAACTCTATTTTTCTTGAATATATTCTTTTGGAAATATGATTAAGATGACATGATGAAGATGTGTGTCTTCCTTCCTCTCAGGTTTAATTACATCATCTCTGTGGGAACTGATGTTCTCAAACAAGAAGTGATTAACTCTGTAAATCCAGCAGAAGAAACTAAACAAACAGAGACATTCGAACACACAAACACTTCCTGCTTGTACAACTTTGTTTTTTCTGTTTTTAACCAGAAAGAAAAGCAGACGGACGCTGACCACCATCCAACATCCCTCTGGATTTAACAAAATAGAAAACAAAAAAGTACCACAGGGAGAGGAACAACAGACTGTTGGCTGCTTATGTAGAAATGACAACTTATAGTACATATGTATGATGTCATTATAAACATTTAACATGTCATAATAAATTGGAAACTTCAGGCTCATGTAAAATGAAATGTGTTCAAACTTCTCATTGAATTACAATTTTGTTAGGATTAAAGTACTGACATTACATGTTGAATATTTGCCTCTAACATGTATTGACTACAGTTTATAATACATACAGCTGTTTGTGGTATGAAGGAGGAGGAAGAAGATGATGAATAAGACGAGGATGATTAGGAGGATACGGAGGATTAGGATCAGTTCCTGGGTGTTTGTTTCCTCTGGCGGTACTCTGGCAGGTGATGAAGGATCCAGGCAGCAGGAGTAAACATGGCCACAGCGAACACGCACATGACGAAGAAACTTTGCTGTTAGAGACAAACAAAACCAATCAGACAGAAGATCACATGACATCATCCGATGTGGGATGAAATAAAACAAAGTGGGAAATAATTCATGAGTGATTATTTGTTCATTATAACAAGACTAGGTCAAACACTATATGGCTGACTGTGTTTGGTTAATGTGAATTCAAGATGCGACCTAGAAATCGCCAGTAATGTTATAAATATGGAAGAATCTGTAAACTGAGATAAAACGTAAAAAGCTGCATACAGAGAACGGGAACCAGTTGGTGTGGAGACCAGTAGGCACACAACACCGGTGGTAGCTCCTGTTGACTCAGCAGCGACACCTGATGTTGTGAAGGACGAATTACGGCGCCTTTGTGTGTGGATCGCATTGCGCTTGTTTGTGGATCTGCAAGGCGGAATATTACTGCCAAAAGTCACGTGACAGTTCCCTAGTTGTAGAATTGGTTTTGTTTCGTACTTGAAAGGTTTTGATTTGTACTTGAAGGATATTTTTTTGTACTTGAAATATTTTAGTTTGTACTTGAAGGATATTTGTTTGTACTTGAAGAAATAATTTATTTGTTTCTGAAGCATGGTGTATTTGTTTGATAGGTACGTTTCTTATTTGCAAAACAAAATACGTTTGTTTGTGAATTATATTTTGTATTTGCAAACCACACTGCGTTTGTGTGTGAATCGCTGGGCGTGAGTTTTGTGCGTGTGTGGACTTTTGGCAGTAATTTAACTCCATATACATGCTGTCAGCACATAATGTGTATAAAATATGTGCAGGCAGCATGTAAACAATGGCAATGTGAAGTCAATGGGGATCCTTGTCGTGCTGCACGTATTGCCTGGTAAAACAATGTCACACGGTGGTGTGGTAGTAATGATTGACGGCGAAGTGGTGATTAAATGGGAGAAATGGGAGACGTGGTGGATTAGTTAAACAAATGGCAGACTTTCACCCAGGAGAATTGGGTTCATGTCCTGTGTGAAAACAAATGCAAACGACTTTAATGTAACTTCAGTGACTTGTGAATTGTTTTTTTTATGTAACTTATGTTGTTTACATAACTTACGTAGCTTCACTTCATTTCTGGTATATTGATTTACTTTAATTGTCTTTCATAATGCCTTACCAGGAAGTTTTTTTTGCCCTAAAAACCTTGGTCACTGGCATTGTAACATAAATTCACTGAAATGGCAGCCTTTATTACAACCATGAACCGTAAGTGTACGTGTGTGCTATTGTAGAATGCTCTGTTGATTCACAGACTTCACGTTGGCATTGTTTTCATGCTGCCTGCACGTATTTTATACGCATTACATGCCGCAGGCATATACTTCGGTGTTGAAACAAAAATGGTAATTCCAGGTAATTTTGCAAGATCAGGTTGTTTTGTGAAATCAGGTTGGTTTGAAAACCAGTAGGGCAGGGGTGTCAAACTGATCCAGTAAAGGGTCGCTGTGGCTGCAGGTTTTTGTTCCAACCAAGCAGGAGCACACCTGAATCCAATCATTCAATCACCTGAACTGTCTTCACTCAGCTGATTAATTATCAGTATCACCTGTGATCCTGCTTGGTTAGAACAAAAACCTGCAGCCACAGCGGCCCTTTACTGGATCAGTTTGACACCCCTGATCGAGAGAAATACTACTACATGTATCAGTAACTGAGCCATTTTATTTATTTATTTATTTTACATTTTTCGACATACTGGAGCATAACCAGTTTTTCAAATCCCATAATACAGTGTTTTTCTACTATGTTTGGACATATTATGCTGTATTATGTTTTCACAGAGTATAACAGGGCCAATTCTAGCATTTGTAAGCATTTTACAGAATTATATTTTTTTTTGACAAAAATCAACATTTGGACATCCTATAATAAGTTGTTTTTCTTTTGACATTTTTAAATATAATATAGTATGCCATTTTTCCCCCCAGTTTTGGACACACTAATATAGTGTTTCTTGTTTCATATTTTTGGATATACTTTACTATTACCCAGGTCCAACAGCATTTTTAGCCATTTTTGGGTGAACTACACTATGACCAATTTTGGACATACTATAATTTGTTTTTTTGTCATCTAGAACAGGGGTTTCAAACTGATCCAGGAAAGGGCAGAGTGGCAGAAGCACACCTGAAATCAATCATTCAATCAGCTGAACTGTCTTCACTCAGTTGATTAATTATCAGTATCACCTGTGCTCCTGCTTGGTTGGAACAAAAACCTGCAGCCACAGCGGCCCTTTGCTGGATCAGTTTGACACCCCTGCAGTAGGGGAATCCTGCAATGCTGGACAGCTGCAGTTTCAGGACTGGTTTCAGGCCCTGTATTCTTTCCGCGACAGCGCCACCTAACGAATTGGATGACAAAAGTAGTTGCGACTACGCACTGTACTATAATATAAAATAACAGCAATAATACCCATAATAATATGTGGATATAAATATGGATACATTGTGTTAATATATGGTTATAACTACAAGTAGTTACAGATGAAATGCAGTGATCTATTATTTTTATCTATGTTAGTATTACTTAGTTGGTAGTTCCATTTAGTACATTTGATTATTTAGTTTGAACGGAACATACACAAACTATGAAACTCATTCTAAAGCCTGTAAACTTACCTGTAATATACTGTTATAGATGGACAGACAGACAGACAGACAGGCAGACAGGCAGATAGATATAACAGGCAAACAGAAAGACAGGTAGACATACATGTACACAGACAGAGAGACAGATAGATACAGAGAGACAGGTAGGCAGACAGATACTCACTCCGGCTCCGATCTTGTTTCTTGGAGGTTTGCTGTATATCATCCTCTTCATCTCCTTCATGATTTCTTTTGGACGAGTCAAAGTGCACACAGGAACATTTCCCATCATCCTCAGGACGACACTCACCATTGTCTCAGCAACAAACACCTGGTGCCTTCGCAGCACCTCTTGACTCAGATTGGCTGCTTCTAAATGGTGTTTGATCTCTGTTAGCTGTTGGTGATGTGTTCAGGTTCTTTCAGGTTCTCAGTCAGACTGCATCTGATGTGTGGAGGACCAGAGCAGGGTGGGAGGTGCACTGGTTCCAACAGCCTGATGATTGGTCAGACTGTCAGACTGCTGAGAGAATGATTTTTTTTTTAGTTCAAATTGTTATTTAGATGACGCTGGGCGCAGCTCATCAGACTGAGTCAGGATTAGTAAATGTCAACTAATATTAAAAAAAAAAGGTTTTTGTTTAAAATCAACTCAACAGTACAAAGACAGAGCAGTTGGTCTGCAACTCAACAAGTGCACTGATTAGATTTCCTCTGCAGAACAAACAGCTGACGGAGGAGAAGAAAAGGACTGATGGCAGATGGAGTGTTTGATGTGCAGAAACAGACCTGGTGGCTAACATCTCTCTTACACCAGAAAACCTGGAGGGGACAGTGACAATGACTCGGAAAAACACTCAAAGCAACCCACAGGAGGAAACTACGATCATGGACAAAAATAATAACATGTAAAGCTTTTCTGGTGGATGGTGTAAATGTGTCAATGAATAAACAAATTCTCATTTATTTTAGTGATGTTTATTGGTCTGTTCAAAAATGCTCTTGTCAGAGGAGGAGAGAGAGAAGGGTTCCTGGGGACATAAATAATTTAACTTATTTATGAATGAGACCAAGACAAATACCACATCAATCAAGGAGCTGGACATAGAAATTCCCCTTTTGGTTGCTAAAATATCAGTTTATTGATGATCAAACTTAAGATTTAATTACTGCTCGTTTGGCTGCCAACTAACAAAACAACATAGACTTTTTTTGGACTAGCATGCTCTCGTGTGTCATGTGTTGTTTTACTTTTTTGTCTTTGTCTGCTTTCCCGTCCGTGTCATTGTTTGTCCGGTGATTTGTGACACCTGTGTTTCACTTTCCATTGGGATAACAACTATGAGTACACAACTGTCAACAAGCACCAAGAAGGGTAAAAACGACCATGCGTCATAACACATGCACAGTAAAATCTGGGATGCACCTGCTGAAAGGCTGAATATATACCACTGAGTTTCCTTGATATATTTGAAGGTGAAATCGAGGATAAAACTAGTCAGGACAACTATACACACATTTTTACTTGAGAAGTAAACAAATCCCTATTTATGTTGTGATTTTTACGTAATGTTACTTTGGACAGTGATGTTGAGGAGTTGTTGTGTTCATGTTAGTTATTAATGTGTTGAAACAAAAAAGCAACATCAGCTAAGTTAACACTGCTTAACTCAGGCGCTGAAGATGTGTGTCTTCGTCCTCTCAGGTTTAATCACTTCGTCTCTGTGGGAACTGATGTTCCAAAACAGGAAGTGATTAACTCTGTAAGTCCAGCAGAACAACCTAAACAAACAGAGACATTCAACTAACAAACGGAGGCCTGATTTTATCTTCACACACACAAAGACTTCCTGTTATGATTTTGTTTTAAACCAGAAAGAGAAGTAAGTAATAAATACATTTTCCTTCTATTTTCTGTATTCAGTCAAAAAAAGAAGGATGAACAAACTGAACTGACACATATGAAATCTTTAATAAAAATTTTTTGAGACAGATTTCAACCATATATCAATGAATTCATTTATTTTAACTGATTCTTGTTAAATATTGATGGTTTCATGAGAAGCATTCATCTCCTGCCGTTATTAATTACAGTTTACAATAAATTAATGAGTGAACTTCCTTCAACTCTGGCAAAGAAAATGAAATCCACCTTAACATCTCAACAACATCAAAAAGTTCTGCTGATGAAGCAAAACAAACTGTTAAATGCCTCACTAATTGTTTCATCAGCAGTCCAACAGAATCAGAAATGTAGATTCACCCTGCTGCTCCAGGAGTCTAAACAGCAATCAGCCAGTCATGTTGTCACACTGCTCTTATGGATAATGGAAATGACTGGAAATGACCAAAACAGACCCAAAATGTATAAATATGATCATCAATTTGGTTTTAATTATGAAAATATATCAGATTTATGGATTTCAAGACGAATGTGACTTCTGTTTTGACAGATAAACATTGCCTCTCGTTCACTCTGCCTTCTACTAATCCGTCTGCACCACTCTGAAAGATGGGCTGTTGATTCCTCACCACAACCCTGTTTGAGTAAATTTATCTGCCTTCATTGACTCCCTGCTCTTTACCTCAGTAAAACACAATGTGTATCCTTTTACTGTCTTTCTGACTGTCTTTGTGCTTTTTGGGTTCAAGCTTGTTGAGTTTCTGAGCTGGTACACTTGTTGCGTTTCTGGGGCTGGGAAAGGGGGAGCAGGACCTCCCTGTGAGGCTGTGGGAGGACCAGGGGCTGTTTGTTGGCTCCTCGATCATGCCAGCAGACATCCAGCAGGGGGTAGACTTTCCCCTGAACCTCCAGCCTGAAGCTATAGATGAAGCCCAGCTCATCAGGACTGTCGCTGTTATAGAACGTCAGACATCTGCCCTCGTAGTCCAGAAAGATTCCCACCCGGCGGGGGGGACACAACAGTGGCAAGACCACCCTGGGTGAAGTGAAGGCTTCATAAACCCCATCATTCAGTCCAATCAACCACACTCCACCCTCTGGATTCTTTACCAGCTTAGCCTTACGATTGGTCGTCCCTTTGATCAAACCAAGACGCCATTTAGGTTTGTTACTGACCTCCACCTGCACGGTGAGAAGAAGCAGAATATTTAAGAGGCAGATGATCTGTTATCTGTTTGGAAATCATTTTTATAGAAGTGTTTACCTCCCAGTAGTGTTTCCCAGAGGAGAAGCCTCGGTTGGCCAGGACACAGTAACTGTAACTGAACCTTTCTGGATTATCAGGAAGCCTTCGCAGAAGAGCCCCACATCCCACCACCATGTTCCCAGGATGGAGGTCCAGCATCGGGTGAGCAGTCTGGGGATCCAGCTTCAAAGGCTCTGGTGCTGGAGGAAAAGAAGAACAAATTAATTAAGAACAAATTAATGACAGAAAGACAGGCAGGCAGATGAACAGGTACAAGTGTACCTGGCAGGACTTTTCTCTGTAATCTCTTCCACACAGTGAGTTTAATGTCATTGTGGTTGAAACCAGTTTTAAAGTTCAGAGAGCTGAAGATTCTCTCCTCCTTCTGCTGGAGCTCCTTAATCTCTCTGAACCTGCAGAGGAGAAGGTGGGAAAGAAAACGGTTTTCAATTTGTCGGAAATGTTGAATCACTGAACACGTTGTGTTATGACTTGTTTGCTTGTTTGTTACCTCGGAGCAATCGATCCATACTTCTGTAAAACACAAACAGAGAAAAATCATTATTTCAGCTGTGATCTCTATTGTCTAGGACTGTTGATCTGAAACACATAATTGATCGCTCATCAATATTCCTTGAACCTTGCCTCTGAAATTAATTAAATGATCCAGGCCCTGGACTACAATGCTGGATTTGCTGGATTTGTTAACTTTAGGGTTAACCCAGGCAGTGGTTCACTTCTTACAGGGATACATTGCAATGGTAACTTATGCTGAACTTGTGCTCTGGAGCAGGTTATACTTCGAGATAAAGGATCAATATGAACAAAAGTATCACCTACTAACCAATCAACTCTCTTGAAAAGGAATAGTAATATAGATTCTGGTGGGAGAGACTGACATCTCATGTTTCACATGTTTCCAGTGCAACACGTCAAAGTCCAACAACAGAGACTGATTGAGGCTCTAAAGGTGTATGCTTGTTGTATTTGAAAGGTATGAAAGTAAGCCCCCTTACCACATTAAGTTATGTTTTTATATATATATTTTTGGTCCGAAATCCATTTCACAATGCTGCGGTTGACAGAATAAGACTAAATTTGTTAAAGAGACCCTATTAATACTTCCAAGCAGGAATTCTTCTGAAATACATAAATGTAATTATAGTCTTGGGCTCCACAGTGCAGGTGTAGTGATTAGCAATCTTGCCTCACAGCAAGAGGGTGCAAGAACTCTGTGAGTTCTCTCCAGGTCCTCCAGCTTCCTCCCACAGTCCAAAGACATGCAGCTTAGGTATAACTGGTGACTCAAAATTGCCCGTAGGAGTGAATGAGAGCATGAATGGTTGGCTGTTTCCAAATGTTGGGATCAAAGTTTCTAATGAATGGATGGAATAGTCTGATCTCCTCGCACCCTCTGGGCAGTTGTATTATATTAAAACAAAAAACAAAAAAATGGAGTCTGCTCCCATAAATTAAATTTACTTAACACTCAAGCGATTTTGCAGATTTTGCACCTTTGATGCATGTACTTGACATCTGTATTAACTTTTTGGCCGTGATATAGTTTTTATGCATTCACACGTAGCTTTCCTTCCTGCATTTATAAGCTGCAACTATTATTTTTTGCCTGGCTTAAGTGTTTGTCTTCTTCGTATTTGTCTAATTTTGCTCTTTATTGTTGAAAAATAATTTTCGCATGAACATGCTCATTACTAGATTGGGAAAACCTGGTTGACATACTGAGTCTATAACCAGCGTGGTAGGACTGCTCAGCCTCAGTGCATTTGTTGGGTTGCGTCAAGATAGATAAAGAAAGGTTACCCTGGGTATGTTGACCTCACTTTGTAGTACAGGGCCCTGGTGTTCCAGACTCTATACTAGACTGATCAGAGACTAACATACTGCCAGTACCATGATGAAGTCCAGGTGTCCCTCGTTGCTCAGGTCCTGCAGGGTGTTCTGAGCCTCCTGAAGCCGAGTCAGATTCAGGTTTAACTGGTCCGTCTGGTTCTGGAGGGATGAGATGAGGACGGCGGCTGACGTCTCCACCTGCTGCATGAACCCCGCCTCTTCCACCTCCAGGCAGCGCCGCAGTTCACCAAACTCCTTCCTCACAACCCACTTCAGCACATCAGACTCATTCTGATTGGACAGAGAGCAGCAGGTAAGATCCTGAACTCCCACTTGCTAAAGCTCTGGCAGAAACAGATCCTGTTTTCATAATCAAAAAGTGATAGTCATACCATTTGCTGATTTCCAAATAAAAACAATGTTTCCTTCTAAAGATACTTTTTGGCCATTTGGCTTTTTTGGCGTGCACAGATTTTTTGAAGGGCAGGGGCAAAAAGAAAAAAAAGGGTACATCAGCACGTTCATGCCACTGAAGAGGGCACTTTAGGCATGTTTTGCCTTTTTCTGCCTTTTTTTAGTGATCTTTATGATTATTTTGGTTACTTAAACAGACCCTATTGCTTTTATTTCATAAATCAGCTGTTATAAACCTCTTATGGATGTATCTCGCACAAAGGGGTATTGGAACGCAGTCCTCCTCTGATAAACTGATGAACCAAGCAACATCATGGTGAAACTGTGACTGGTTCATTTATTATTGAGTTTGCTTAAATTCAATCTCCTACCCCCCCTGCACCTTTTTTAGGGTGTGTCCAATCGGACATCACACCCACCTTACTCAGTAATCGGTCAAATGTGTGTTGGTGATAAAGTAGGTGAGCTCTCTTCTATCTGTCACGTGAACAACGTAGCGTCTTCCAGCTCATGCATGCTTCTAACAATGTTTGGGGTGACAGAGGATCACATTTTGTACATTGAACAGATTTATGATGAGTATTAATCATGCAGCAGACTATTAACATGTACATGTAGACGTCACTCACAATGATCCTGGATTTGTTGTATGCCATTTTACAAATCTGATCCTCCAATTTACGCTTCTGCTGCTGAAACTCTGTCATCAGACAGGAAATGTCCTCCTGACAGACAGAAATGTAAAATAAATCCATTAGTGTTGAATAATCACATCATTTAAAGCAGAATAGTTGAATTAAGGGTCAGTCATTATGCTTAAACAGCGTATTTTCCATCCATCTATTTACTGCCTCTTATGGGACGCATATGGGCTGAACAAGGTAGTCAGGCAACATCCTCCAAGTCCTCATGGGGCCCTGCAGGCCAGGTGAGATATATAATCCCTCCAACATTTTCTCAGTCTACTCCAGTGTCTCCTGCCAGCAGGATGTGTCCAGCATTCAGGAGGATCCTGATCCGATTTGTTGCAAACCTCAGCTGATTCCTTTTACATGAAGTGCAGTGATGCTCCACTGAACTCCTCTTCCGGTCTCTGAGCTGAGTGCAGACCCTCTGCAGAGAAAACTCATTTCAGGTGCTTGGGTCAACCCCAGAGACCAGGACCAAAGCTGAGGACTGAGAAACAGCTTCACCTTCAGGATCAACTCCCTCTGAACCACCATAGTCTGATACAGAGCCCACATCACTGCTGACACCACATCAGTCCATCTGTTGACCCCACTGCTATCTGACACTCAGCGGTGAACTTTACTCTGGGCAGCGACTCATTGCAGCCCGAAGGAAACAAACCACTGTTTTCCAGCAGAGTACCAGAAGCGACTCAGCTGTTTCACACTCAGCTCTGTGGCTAAAATGATGAGCCCAGTGATCTGACCAAACAGCTGCCTTCTCAGCAGCCATTTTTTGGATCAAACTGTTAGTAGGCACACCAATGTGCAGGTGCTGGTGAAGGTCACAACATTTGCAACATCACTGCCATGTTATATGAGCATTAACAACATGTGACCTTATTGTTGTTCATCTGGAAACCCAAAGGTGATTGTGGTTTTTGTGGAAGATTAAACTCACTGTTTGATGATAAGATGTGAGCTAATGGCTGCTTATCTGCATTGAGTCAACTACAGCAAACGTTTCTGGGTTACTGACTGTGAGGTCAAACATTCACATAAATTAAACCCAACAACAATATATTTGTGAAACATAATCATTGGAACTTACATTGTACCTAATTGAAAATAATATAATTCAATGTTTACGAATACAGTTGCAAAAAGACAAAATCATTCACATGCAAATCTTCCTTAATAACTATGTAAAACCCAGATATTTGATATTTGATATTTATACATTTATGCGACTGTAACTGCAGGGTGTGTCTTATTTTCAAACCTTCACGTGGATGAAGATGTAGCTTACAAGTGTGACTTTGTTTATTTTTGTACCTTCATGCGGCTGTAGACGGAGTTCACAGGTGTGATTTTGTGTCCGCGGTGAGCACCGATGCTTCCACAGAGGCCGCAGATGACCATTCGTTCATCCTCACAGTAAAGGCTGAGTGGATTGTGGTGCTGGGGACATGACTCTGGCTGAGCTCCACCTGAAACACTCACTTCCTGCCAGAATGAAGAAAAAAATGTTAAAAAAAATACTGAAAATATTGTTATTCACTGAGATGTTATTCGTGTTAAAGCACGAGGTGAATACTGTTTTAACCTATTTAAACCTTTCATGTGATCCTGACAGTATTTCACAAGTGCTTTACCTGCAGAGCTTCAATGATTCGAGCCAAACTGACGTTGGGCGGAGGACTGTCTCCGTCCACAGCACAGCGACACACGGGACACTGTAGCTGACCGAGCAGGTCCATTGTCATGGAGCGCACACAACACCTGGACAGGTAAGATGAGGTTAGGACAGGACATGGGAAGACAGAGAAGGACAGGTCAGGTGGGGACAGGAAATGTGAGTTGAGGACAGGTGAAGTTATGACTGCTGACGTTGGGTCAGGACAGGTAAAAGGTGGAGAGAGTTTGGGACATGTGAGGACAGCTGTGTCCCATCTATCCAACATACCTGCAGTAGGAGTGCCCACACTGTAACATCAGTGGTTCAGTGAAGACGTCCAGGCAGACAGGACACCTAAGCTGATCCTCCAGACTCTGACGACGCTCCATGTCCTTGCTGATCCCAAACACCTAGACCAGCAACACCACCACAGGAACCACAATAGCAAAAACAAAGAGTAAAGTAAAAGAAACGTCCTGAGATCAGCACTGAAACAGCCTCTGACTGTAGCCAGCTGTATTTATAGACTTGAGACTAGAGTTTTTTTCGTTGATGTGATTGGCTGGACAGATAGAATGGGCAGAGCCAGAAGTCCTTCATGTCTAAAACTTTCCTTAAAAATATAAATGTCATCAAAATGTTTTATTTCAACTACACATAAACAGCATCTTTTACCATCGACTGTGGTGATTTATCTATTTATTATTCATTTAGTAATTAAATTCATGTTGGAGAGTGAACAGTAGTGTTTGAGTTCCTGAAAGTTTCTGATAATCTACTTTTATCTGTTGGACGGACACCTGAAAGTCACCTTTAAAACATCTCCATGGTAACAGGGACATAAATAGCATAGGATTACAGGAAAATATTCAACCCCTGCTTTCACTTACTTACTTACTTTCACTTCTTTACCTGGACCAATACTTTTTTCACTTAACAATAAATAAAGTTGCACAATGGTTCTTAGGTAGTTTATCTTGATTATTAATATCAACTAAATTCATTTTAGGCAAAATAAACAAGCCATTTGTTTATTCTTTGCTTTTGTTATTTGGTCTTTATTTTCTGGTATAATATTTGTCTTAAATTAGTTGCAGTGACTGTGTGTTGGTCTTTCAGTGGCTTGCCACTGTAACTGGGAGTCTTGGGTGACGTAAACCTGGACATGGAGCCTTTTTCTGGCTTTAAGATGCTCAAGTGATGGGTGACCTGTGTTGAACTGTTTGAGAAAGAATATTCCTCCTGTGTTTTCAGGTTCATTTTTGAGAATCAACCCTGATGGCTCCAAATTCCATTTAAAGTCACGGGTGGAAAAACAAAAAATATTATGAAATATTGCTTTGTGTTGGGGAAGCAATTTTGCATTTCCCATACCTCAAATGATGCTTCTATGCGTTGCTGCCAGGTTTTGCAACATCACTGGGCTCCAACCTTGTTTTTTTCATGTGGGGGTTTAATGTCATGGGTTTAATCAGACAGTATTTTTGTAAACAACTCTGTCTTTTGTATTATCTGACCACAATTAATTGAGTTAGAAAAACATATTTACCTGACCATTTGACCTTCGACTAACATTACACAAAGTTCAAGTCAAGTGCAAAAAAAAGTAATTTAAATACTTGTATAACTACGCAAATATTAATGTAGTTGAACAACCAGCAAGCTACTGCAAAATGTAGATAAAGTACTAGTTCAATTATATGTACAACACTGATGCATCAGATGGAATCACAGAAGTGTGGTGTGTATTTTCCCTACCTGTAGAGATGCTGTTTTTTTTTTGTTTTTTTTTTG
>CAFUXE010000983.1:26872-48469 GCA_903364295.1 Serranus cabrilla
TTCTTCTTCTTCTTCTTCCTCTCTGTGGGGAAATGATATTTTCATCACCCTGTGTTCAGTTAGAGGGATGTTGTTGCAGTCTGGCAGCCCACACAGCTAACAGCTACTCTGTTAACCTTTCTTGTAGTTTCTAACTAGATCTTTGCTAGTTTAGTCAGATTAAGGCAGCACCCCGAGGCTCCTCCCCTCCCGCTTTGACCAATCAGCTGCAGGCTTTAGATGTGTGAGAGCCCCAATCAGCTCTCTCTGTCTAACGCCGGTCAGGGGAGGCCGAGTGTTGGGACGTAGCCGTAGGAAACATGAAAATACACGTGTTCTCCGAGGCGAGCCCGTCTCTAACCTCCCTGCTTCTCTCTGATTGGTCTGTTTGCAGCTGGACGATGACCGCCACCAGCCGCGGCCCAACCAGCTGAGGAGGCTGGCCTCCTACGTCTTCTCCTCCTCCACGCTGGAGACGGAGCAGTACCCGCACGCAGGAGGAGGCAGCTTCATCCAGAGGAGCCGCTCCGCAGAGAGCAGCCCCGCCCACGCCACCGCCGCCGCCACCGCCGCCTCGGTCCGCCGGCGGCACGCCGGCACGCTGCCGACGCCCGGCAGCCCGCGGAGCAGACACTCGGTCCTGAACGCGTCGAGGACGCAGCTGCAGCTGATGTTAGCCAAGCTCATGAACAAGAACAGCAGCTGAGAGGACAGAGAGACGGACTCACACACACACACACACACACACACACACACACTGTGTATGCAGAGTCTGTCACACAGCTTGAGCTGTGATTGGCTGATATGACGACAGTCTGACTTCCAGCTCATCAGGTCAAAAACAACTTTAAAAATGCTCGTAATCGACTTTCCATCAGAACCAGAACAAAGAGATTTCTCTGGTTTAATGAGAATAATCAACATGAACTTCCTGCTTCTGTCTGTGTTAAAACGAAGGTTTTCTGGTTCATCAGCATCATGCAGGTTTTCAGTTTCTGCACTTTAATGACACGAGAGATGACGGAAATTATTTTCAGTTGTGAGATTTGATAAATTATTATTATCATAGATTATGTATTATATTATAACACACTCTGTTATTTGACAGTTTCACTGTCGTTTGATTCATTTTTCAAAGCTTTTCTGTCTGTAAAGTTTTCTAAAGGCAGCAATAAGCAATTATTTTATTATTGATTAAACTGAAATGTATTTGATTTGTTCGCTCAATGCAAACAAAAGGACAAACAGTAAACACACTGGCTCTGCATACACACACACACACACACACACACACACAGGAAGCAGACAGATAAAACACGTTAATCGAACACAACAAGCCATATGACTCCACACGTAGTTTCACTCACACTCACGTAGCTCCACCCACGACTTTTCCACGGAGGAACAGACGAAGAGGAGAAAAGTGCTGAAGACGGGAAATATTTTCCATGCAATAAACTGTGAGAAGCCTCTCTGCGAAGCTGAAGTTGCACACGCCGCTGCAGACCTGCAGGAACAATGTGAACCTGAGTGTTTCCTGCAGGAAGAGGAACCGAGCGAGGCTGCTAACAGACTGTTAAGCTTTACACACTTTATGCTTTTATTTATTTGTTTGTTTGTTTGTTGTTTTTGTTGCTGAAATGACGGAGCGATCGTCGAGGAATGCAGGTCGTCCCCCCGGCGATCACGTTTTTTTGCACCGAGACTTTGGAGTCGACGATCATCGAGCAATACACGACACCGCTTCACCGCGTCCTCACCGACACACACCAGTGTCCCTGAACGCCTCGCCGCTCCTGCTTCATTAAACGTTTGTTGTGTGACGAGAGAAGTGTGAGTTTCCTCTGTGGGAGGAGTTTCCTCCAGGACAGGAGCGAAAAGATTCCTCACGAAAGAAAACCAAACAAAAAAATAATAATTAGCAAGAGAGAAAACACAAAACAGAAGAATCACCAAATTCACAACTCAGCAACAATAGAGCGGGAAACAAATGAAAGGACATTAAAATATTCATTTTATAAAAAAAAGATTCACAAAACATGTTAAAAAAAATGACAAAAACACAACAAACTTTTAACCCCGTAAATGAAAACAAACAAACCAACCAAACGTTCTTCTTCTTTTGCTGAATGTAGCTGCTGTTCGTTTGTAGTAAATGTTGTGGAGTCGAGGGCCGTCACGTCACCGGACGACGTTTCCATTTGATTTAAACCGCACTTTGTTTTTTTCTTTCTTTGAAGCGTTTTTGCGAGTGTTGCGCCTGACAGACAGAGAGCATCATGGGAAGTTCCCCCGAGCAGCTGTGCTGTTTGTCTGTCTGGAGATCGTGACTTCGTTGGGATTGATTGAATCTGGTGACGTCACTGATTTGATAAATGATCTTCTAAATTAGACAGTTGGGCGTCAGGAAGCTGCGAACAGATGAAGTGAAGTTTCTCATATTTAAAATTGAGAGAAGTGCAGTTTTATGTTTCCTTACTGGTTTAGAGTTTGAAGGAAAGATGAGAATGCGCTCTGTGGGTGATGCTGAATGATACATGATTTCTTCATGAACATTTGTGAAAACGCCGCGCTGACTCTCGATTCACTGAGTCTTTTTTGATGGAGTCTGCCAAGTCATGTGACAGAGCTCTGGTAGATTTAAAGGGACAGTCCAGGAGTTTGGGCCGAGTTGGTACCTTCCTCTCTGCTTCGAGCCGTAGAACAGAAAGTTCTGCAGAGTCGCAGACGACAAGGTTTCACTTTCACTCGCTGCCCGGCCCGTCACTGCGCCGTGGTGGTTTGTCCGCGGGCGACCTTTCCGTGCTCACGACCAGAACTACCAGCAAGTATTTCATACAACTCAATGCCCAAACTCCTGAACTGTCCCTTTAAAACACACGTTTGGTCTCTTCCCATCGATGTGCGGACATATTCTAGTGTTTATCAGAGCGAGCTTCCTGATCTGTCCGAGTCCGGACGCCTTGTTCGAGTGTCGGACATGCGTGTGTCTGTTGGACACGCTTCATATCTATAGATATGGAGATAATTCAGTCATAATCTCGAGATGAGGAGGAGCCAAAGCTGGTCAGAGCGTCAGAGTTTGTTGTTTTCAGTTCAATCCAGATCTTCCAGAGGACGAGTCGGGTTTCTGTTGGTGGAGATTCTGTTTCAGGCTGTCGTGTTGGTCGCCGGTCGGCGTGACGCCGTCTGAGGAGCAGCTGTTTTTTAGTAAAATGCTGAACTTGATCATGTGTCTGAGGGGGTTGTTGTGTTCTGTCCATCATCCGGACTCACTGCTGCACTTTATCACAGATGCAATAAGTGAAATGATTTCTTTCAAACAAAGAGTTATTGAAATGGACGTCCTGGGAGTCACTCTCAGAGGGCGCCACTGACTCCAGGCGGGAACACGTGGAGGATCAGGAGCAGCAGGACGGGTTTTGGCGTCTGCGTTGCAGTTATTCGAAGGTGTTGAGTTGAGTTATTTGTACGTTGGGCTGGTTGTATCTTTGGTGCTATCAGCGGCCGCGTCCCATTCTTTGGGGATGAAAGGAATTGATCAGACTTTGTTTTGACACTTACGCACTGCGTCCAACACGACATTTCCACTTTGAACGAGACGTTTTGTCCCGAGAGTCGGAGGCGTTCAGTGGAAATCTAAATGTTTTCATCTCCACCATCAGAACAGCGAGCCGCTGTGACGCTGTGGAACCGAAGCCGCTCGGCGGTTTGTTGTGTAAAGGAGGAAGTGAGCGCAGCGGGACGGCCGCTCCCCGCAGGACGCTGAGTCAAAGGGCTACATTGAGTAAATATGCACCGCTTGCTGTTTTCATCGCCGCTCCGGTCCGATGAGTTTGTTTTCATGCTGCTTCATGCTGAGTTTCAGGACGTCCTGCCCGTTTTATATTCAGCATCGTTACAGTTCGACCACTTAGAGAATGTACGAAGTGGACTCGCTGCTAACTTTATTTTGCACGTCTGCAAAATGATTCACCTGCCGTACAAGATTGTCACTGATACATGTTGATGTTCTGTCACGATGAAGCGGAAACAGGCGGTAGATCGATTCTTATTATCGTTATTATTATTATTATTATTATTGTTATTATTATTGTTATTATGCTGTCGACACACTTTGAAAAAACAATCCGCAGCATTAATGACGTCGTACCAAGAGACTGTTTACCGACTGTCGCCACTCTGCATGAGATCTACTGTTTGTACGACGCGCACCTCCGACTGTAAGATGACTAATAACAGCACTGTACTGTAATTACAAGAACACCATGAATATTCACCTCTGACTGAGAAACGTCTGTGATTTTTCTTTTGTAAATAATTCACCCTGAAGAGGATACTCACGGATCAGAGCTTTCTCAGCATCACATCTTTCATTCTGCAGATGTGAACATTTAGTGCCGGAAGTCACGCTGTAAAACCATCTCAGACTTCTCTGAAGATTAGCCACAAATCAACAAAATCGAGTTCCTGCACAGTGTAATGTGACAAACCTCCGTTTGACGTGTTATGATCACAGTTGTTTAAAAAGTACAGATTTTAATCCCCTTAGCTCTGTACATATTGTATACAGTTAGTATATTTTAAAGTTTTTGCATCTCGTGTTTTGGAGCATTGCGTACACGCGGAAATGAGAAAAGTACACTGTTCAGCTAACACTGTGTGCTTCAGCTCCTTGATGCTAACACAATATTCACTTTCACCACCAGAAAACATGTTTTAAGTTCTATAATTATGGTTCCCTTAAAGCTCACAGTCGCTGAGCTGCCAAACCAAGGCTAGCTAGCTACATTAACGTATGCTAGCTACATTAACGCTAGTTAGCTACATTAATGTTAGCTAGCTACATTAACGCTAGTTAGCTACATTAATGTTAGCTAGCTACATTAACGCTAGTTAGCGACATTTATGTTAGCTAGCTACATTAACGTTAGCTAGCTACATTAACGCTAGTTAGCGACATTTATGTTGGCTAGCTACATTAACGCTAGTTAGCTACATTAACGTTAGCTAGCTACATTAACGTTAGCTAGCTACATTAACGCTAGTTAGCTTCTTTAACGTTAGCTAACGGTGTCTGCGTAGAATATAATAACTTTCACCAGGTGAGCGTTCTTTGTCTCAATCATCAAACTGACGATCGTAGATGTTTGCTTCTCGCTGCCAGTGTTCATTTTCGTTAATGTAGCTAGCATGCTAGCGAGCCTCCATACTAGCCTAATGTTTGCACATTCTTCACTTTTCTCACTGTGCATATCGTTCATAGTATTTACCGTTTGAGTGTTTCTGATCATTTTAATCACTTCAGTTTAACTGGCTGAAGACACTGAACATGTGATCAGTGACAAAATGATCAAAAATGAATCCAAAACACTAAACAAAAGCTAACAAGGATGTACTGAAGTACGGAGCCAACTGACATCAGCCCGTCTCACATAATTACATGACATGACCGTGTTTGATTCAACACCGAAGAAGTAAGGAAACAATGTCAGTGTGAAGTCAGCGGGGATCCTTTTACGTGTTCCCGGTTAAACTCAGCGATGTGGAGTTTAAATGGCGCCCGGGGCGGGCGGGAGGTGGACGACTGTCACCAGGAGAACGGCGTTCATGCTCCGTGTGAAAACGAAAGAAATCGGCTTTTAACGTGATGTGAATTGCATTTTTTGCGTATCTTAACGTTTCTGCAAATTATGAAACTTACGTAGCTTCAGTTCTGACATTTCTGGTATTTTTATTTACTTTTATTGCCTTTTAGACGCCTAACGAGGAAGTGTTTGCCCTAAACCTGTAGGTCAGAGGTTTTCTCGCTTAAACTCACAGAAACTGCAGCTTTTCTACAAACTTTACGTGTCTGTTTAATGCCGTGTGTGCTATTTTTAGAATGCTCCGCTGATTCACGGACTTCACCTTGACAATGTTTCTGTGCTGCTGCAGCATATTTTACACACATTACGCACGTCGGTGTTAAACGGACGTGAGACCAGGTCGGTGTGATGAACGTGACGACGCTGCTGTGTGGAAACCGTCACGTCACACGACATCGTGTAAAAAGGATCTGTCTGCATTTTACTTTTTTATACAATCAGACGTAAATCCAGTTTTTCTTGCTGTAAACTATTCTGAATTTATGAACAAAACTTTGGATTTGCGTGAAGACATTTTATTTCCCAAATATATGATACGATACGATATACTTTTATTCATGATTGTTTGCAGGAATTGTGGCCAAAACAACAAAAACAAAACCCAGGACCTAAAAAAATGCTGAAATTGTCCTTTAAACTCTTGAGTTAAAGACACTGGCCGTTAGCTTACGACTGTACAAAGACATCCGGCGCTGTTCTGTGCGCTTGCTAACGGGACTTTTCGGCTGAAAGAACGTCTCAAATTAAATCTGTGTTTTGTTTGTCAAACTGAAAATATAAATAAATAGTTTGAGCGGATTTAAGCACGAAAATATATATGAAATTGTAACAGTAAAATGACGTACAGAGAAAGTATTTAGGTGTGATGGTGGACAGTCGTACTGTTCAGCGGTCAAACTACGAATCACATTTTGAAGGTTTTGATGAATCGCTTAAACAAAACAAAAAAACAACTTTTCCAACCCTGCACCTTGGCAGCCTTTGTGTCCGGAGGTTTTCCTCCAAACATGGTGCAGTGCAGAAACTGTCGAGTCTCGCAAAACGTTTATACCTCATGAAAACATGCTAGAATAATATACATGTAAAATATAATAAAAACACTGTATTACTCTCCTCCCAAACATCCATTTTATTGCATATTTGATATGTTCGTGCTGGTCTTTATGGAATAACAGGGTGATATTGTACAGATAATGTGTCTGCAGAGAGAACAAACTGCTGTGTGTGTTTAGAGGTCTCCATGCTCTTTCTGTTTCCACTTTCACCCGTTTGTCGTTCAAGCTCGTGTGTCACTTATAGTTGATTCTCAAAGGAGCATTCAGATATTTCAAGAAATCTTATTCAGTGTGAAATGAACGAGTTCTCCTCTCATACGACCAGCAGCGCTTTCTAAAGCGGCGGCGAACCCCAATGAAATGAAACCAAACTATCTGTTCAGGGTGAAAAATAACACGTTGAAAAGTCAAATGCATTAAAAAAAAACACAACAAAACAAAAACAACAACAGCAGAAAAGACGAATAGAAGTGCAAAAGATTTATTTAGAAAGTGACTGAGGAAGACGATGCCTTCAGAGTCTTTGCTCAGTG
Organism: Serranus cabrilla; assembly: GCA_903364295.1. Classification (NCBI taxonomy): domain Eukaryota; kingdom Metazoa; phylum Chordata; class Actinopteri; order Perciformes; family Serranidae; genus Serranus; species Serranus cabrilla. The sequence goes on from CAFUXE010000983.1 coordinate 34,088, forward strand.
AACATGAGAACCTTTAAATCTGATGAACATTTGGATCGGACGTGATAATTAGGTACATTAAAATTCTTTGACTGACAAAAGTTTAGAATTGCTAAACAAAAGTGGGTCTTAAAACAACCCTTTTTGTTTCTCCTGGGTCAAAGTCCTGCTTTTGTTTGATCCAAACGGACTTTCTCTGTCTTTATACCTCCGTCATAATTACGTCGCCGCTAAACAAAGTGAATGAGGGTCCTTATCAGCTGCTGACCTGTGGTCGTCCTGGGTGAGGACAGTGTCAAAATCAGTTGTTTTCACCAGAAAAGATCAAGAACATTTGTGTGTCGAGCACAGAGACAGGTCGTGGATTTGTTTAGCTTAGCCTAGCTTAGCACAAAGACTGGAAGCGGGGGGAACCTGCTAGCTTACCTTTATCTTGTTAGCTAACAGGCTGTCATCAGTGCATCCTGTCAGATGACACCAGACTTCGGACTGTGAGTTCAGTCAGATAGCTCCTCTGCTAACTGCTACTAAAACTGCTAAGCTAAGCTAAGCTAAGCTAAGCTAAACACATCCTGGACCGGTGTTAGCCGACACGGTGCCCAGGACAGTAAAATGTCTGAATGTTTCTTCAGAGTTTTGTTGCAATAACAGCAGCGCTCCTGCTGTCGAGGTAATCGGAGAGCTCGCCGCGTTCACTCAGCGCGATGATCCGTGAGTGTCTTTCACCTGTATAATACATGTACGCCATTTTTTTCTATCACTATATGATTGTACAGTACTGCTTGTATGATTTACAGGTAAAGCATGTATTTTAAACTTTTTGTAAATGATAACTGTGTACATATATACAGAAATGTAGAAAGTACTTAGGTTTGCAGTTAATCTCTAATAGCATGATACTTAGCGGGGTTTAGTATGTATGTACAGGCTGTATGTTAAATCTTTATGAAGGGAAACACTTGAAAATCACCTGATATCAGACTGCGTGCTGTCTAAGGATAAACTCTGCAATGCATTTTTTGTGCCTTTTATATCAATGTATGTAATCTAGACAATCTTGAAAAGCTTGTGTACAACCAAAATGACATTAAAATGGTTTTGGGGGCAAAAAAACTCCAGATCTGCTGCCTTTCTTACTGAGAGAGCGTCTGTTAGCGACACGTTAGCACTTAGTAGCGAGAGCTACTTAATTTGTAGCTCCTCCAGGCCGTGAACGTCACTGTCATGGCGTTTTATGTGACTTAGCGAGATGTTAGCTCCCTGAAATTTAAAAGCATTTTTATATATAATGTGTTCAGTACAAATATTGCTGAGGCCCATCTCTGGCCCGTGGACCGCCCTTTGAGCAACCTGCTCTAAAACATCGACACACTATTCTCATTAAAATATATATAAAAATTATATTATATATGAAAAAAATTGGTACTCCTGGCGTCACAAATCCCAAAACTCAGTGACGAACTCACTTTAGGAACCTCGAGAAAAAAAAAAGTCTTAAATCAAAACTAAACAGGTTTTTAACAAAGATTCCCTTTTGGCTCCTCTGACAGAACCAGGAAGTGGATCTTTAAAGTGAGACCCATGAACAACAGGAGGCACCATGTTCAGCAGTAAATGAATGTTTAACCCTCTGAACCCCAACAAGCTGTTTCAAGGCATATTTCGCTCTTTTCACTCTCAGCTTTGGTCCAAACAGCCTCCATCTTCTTTAAGGTTTGTGTGTAAAATCTTGAGGTTGGCTCACTCGCCCTTAACTTCCTGGATTTGTTGTAATTTGGTGCTTCAGGGGTTTCAGAGGAACTCCACAATCTGTTCAGAGTGAGCCAACCTCTTATCTTAGTCGTCCCGCCCATCCTGTTTATGGGACGCTGTGTCTCACTTCTATTGTACAGTGAGAATACTTTTCAGTTGTGTGTCTTATTGGAAAAGCGAGGATAGTCTCTAATGAAATCAGATTCTGTAATTCTATATTTTAGAAAGAAATTCTTCAACAGTGCCAGGAATGTAGTAAAAACAGTTCTCCACATACTGTCTGTATGTTCAGTCCTGTCCTCTCCTCTGGGCTCTGTGTAAACAGCCTCTCCTGTCCTCTTCTCTGGGCTCTGTGTAAACAGCCTCTCCTGTCCTCTCCTCTGGGCTCTGTGTAAACAGAATCAATCCTGGCTTCACAGAGTCTCTGAGGAGCAGAATTTAATGTTTCTAACAGGATCTGGTTTGATTTTAAAGGACACATGAAGAAGAAAGAGACTCTGACGGTTTCTTAATATATATATATTCCTTAATATACACGTCTCAGCCCGATGGTGGTTTTCAGATGGTTTATAAACTGTATTTCAACGAACCTCATTGGTTTGTGCAGCTTTATCTTCTTATTGTGGGTTTTTGTTCATGTCTGTGATTGTTACTCCACACCTCGTGGTTTCCTGATGTGAGCTGGGTGTCCATAGCATCTAAGGAGTCATTAAATTCTTCTAATGTTTTTGGTCTTGTTTTGAGTCGATTCAGTTGTAGTAAAGAGTGCTGTTTTATTTCTTGCAGGTGTTGTCGCCCACGGACCAGAGCAACCCTTCGCCGCCATCCCCAGATTACAGGACAAAGGGTCAGAGCGACGAGAAGGAGCATTTCCACATCCTTCCTCAGCTCCAGGCAAAGAGGGCCGACTTCCTCACCGTCATGCTCACTGGTACCTTGCCCCAGCGCCGGAGCTTTGCCACACCGGAAGAGGAAGAAGTTCAAGAACCTCTGGGGCCAAAGGATGACGACGTCACAAAGAGCGAGTCCAACAGCGAGGCCAGTCAGAAGAGCACTGAGCGTAGCCAGGACGCCGCACCTTCAACACTCATGGCCGAGGACCAGAGGGGCCAAAGGGAGCACGCCTCAGCTGCGGACGCAGACCCGGACCTGGAGGATGCTTCCAAAACCCTCGTTCTCTTTTCGCCTGGAGACACTCGTAAGTCTCCCTCTGGAGGTGATCATGGTCTTGAGGGTGAGCTGGCCACACCATGTGCTCTCAATTCCCGCACCGACCGCCTCCTGGTCGGCGAGGCGATGCAGCCTGAATCCTCGGAGACCGGCCGCTTGTCCCCTGCTCTCAGGTCAGACCTGAGGCCTTCCACTCCCATCGCTCCTGCTTCGCCGCCCTTCACCAAAGTTGAGCGCACTTTCATCCACATTGCAGAGACATCACACCTCAATGTCATGTCTTCCAACGGTCACTCTGCCAAGGAGAGTGACCGGGAAGTCTCAGCAATCCTGAAGGCCTCAGCTGCAGAGGATGAAACCTGTGAGCAGGGGGCAGCACCTGTGCCAGGAGAGTCTCCAGAGGAGTCTGTGCCAGACCAAACAATACCAGTTGACAAACATCCAAAAACAGAGAATGGTCCGTCAGCTGTCCTGGCCCAGTCTTTGGAGCCCGTCCCAGAAGCCATGTCACCAGTTCATGAACATACAGATCTCTCACAGGAGCTGAACAAAAAGCCGCCATCCAGCGAAGAAGCTGCCAAGCTTCCAACAACTGCATCAGATCTCCCAGCTGCCACAAAGCCCAGACTCCGAAGCCGAATCCCAATACTCATCTCTGAAGAGGACTCGGGCTCTGAGCGGTCCTCCTCCCTCTCAGCTCGGGCTCGGCTGCAGCAGAGGGCCAGGCAGCTGGACTTGGCCCGCATGCTTGTCCAGAAGCAACAGGGTCGCTGGATGAGGAGGAGAATGCTGTCTGGGACGTCCTCATCCTTGTCCTCTGGGGACGATGAGCGTCGGAGGGCCTCTGAAACTCTGTCCACCGCTGGCTCAGAGGAGGACACGCATACCTCGGACGAGTCCAGGAGGAGCTCCCGTCTTAAACCCACTGAGGAGCAGGGTTCCAAGGAGTGCAGGAGCAGGATCCCCAGGCCGGTCACCCCCATAAAGAGGCCGTCGGGGGGGCTTGCTGCTACTGCTCCGTCCCCTCTCTCTTTGCCCGACTCCAGCACTACCAAAGGAGCATCATCCGTCACTAATGGGTAGGATTCTGTTTCAGTCCTTAAGCAGTTTGATTAAATATTTTTGTAGATTTTAAAAGGCCTTTATTTTACTCTTCTTTCCACAGGAATCAGAAAATTGGACTCAGCACTCTCAGCACACAACGGAAATCCAAAACTGTGTCACCCCGGTCCTCCTCCTCATGTCCCCGTCCGTCCGCCGGTCCGTCCGGCAGCCCTCGAATGCCCCTGCGAGTCCTGTTTGGAACCCGACGCAGCCTTAGCTCCACCCACTGCAGGACTGACAGCCCCTCCCCTCAGAGGGTATGTCCGTCCAGGCAGCCCCTCTCAGTTCGAGCCCCAACCGTCCCAATGCTCCCGCCCAGGACTACAACCACCACCATGCGGCGCAGCGCCTCGCAGGAAGCCACCACGCAGACCCCCTCTGGCACCGCGCCCGCCAGGACCAGGCCGAAGCCAGCCGCTTCGGCTAAGGGGAAGCCGAATGCCAGGGAGAAGGTGGTGCCCGCTAGATAATACAAAGAGACTCATCGCCGAGACATGTTTGTGTATAATCAGTCTTCGGACAAGCTACGCCTCAAAGGTTCTCACCTGAATCCATATTAGACTGTGATCTTCAGTCACCTCCTTCAACTCATTTCATGTACACAGACCTCTTATTTTTTTCCAAGGACAGCTTACTGAACTATCTTCATGGGCTTCCAGTAATCTTCACTGACTGTCGAACAGGAGCGTTGCTGCCATGGTGCTATGGATACGTCTGCTGCTCCCTGGTCAATCCCTGATCCAACTGGTCTCTGGAGCTGAGGAACATGGTCTCCAACAAGTCCAGTCTCAGAGACTCTCACCGTACACAATACTCCCAGCTTGTCCACAGCTATACTACTCTTCTATCGACAGTACCCTGCTTGGTTCACATTGCATGGTGAAGTATATCACAAATACATTGAATCTGTAGAAGGAAAACAAAAATCTGTACCTTTAAATTATTTGATATAGTTCTTCCCTTCCTATTGGGATAAACAGGCCAAAAAAGACCAAATTGGACTGGTTGAATGCCCAAATAATGTTAATATGATAATAGATTCCTCACTATATTCCTGTACTCATTATGGTCTTGGATAAAGAGAAGAGTTGGATGTGAACATAAAAGAAATCGCTCGGCTGCTCGCCTCCTCCTCATGGTGTGACAATGGGCATGCTTTAATCATTCTATTTTCTGGGTGTTATTATTTTATTTATGCTCTGAATTGTATATAATAGAATCATTTTCCCATAAAGACATCTTTATTTTTTATCTTGCCAAGCAAAGTGTAAATTTCAAGTCCTTAACCTTCTGTTCCAATGTGTTGGCACTACGCCTGTTTTTTATGCATGAGAAAAACAGGGTTAACCATGAGAGGAAGTTATACCTGCTGCTGGTTGTTGGAGCCCATGCTGTGTTTGTGCAGGGCTGACGGGCACTGAGCTGTGAAGTAAAGTCTTGGTCATGTGGTTGGCTGTCTTGTCATTCTTTTCTCACTAATGGACCCGACCTGATCTGGATGCAGAATGTCCACAGTGCGTTTGGGTCCAGAGCATGTAGCTTATCACCTGTACTGCAGCCTCTGCCAGGGGGCGGGGCTTATCACCTGTACTGCAGCCTCCACCAGGGGGCGGGGCTTATCACCTGTACTGCAGCCTCCACCAGGGGGCGGCCTCAGATTCCAAACTCCAGGTGAGTCAGAGTCCAAACTGCAGATGCTTACATTTTAATAACTATATTTTCTAATATCAATACAGAAATCACATGTAAAATAATGAAACTGATGAATTAAAAACTGTTTAGTTAGTTTTCAAATACAGTTTGTTTGATTATTTTAGCATCAAATCACACGATAATGATTCTGATCGTAAACAGATGGAGCCGTTTCCTGTAACGCCGTCAGTCTCTGGATGTTTCCTCCTAATTTAACAGCAGGGGTCAGTGTTGAACGCTTCCATCTGATTGGTCGGCCCGTTTGTTCTCCTCCGCCCTCCAGCCAATCACCATCCAGATCTACTTCTGTGCAGGAACGAGCTCATCGATGTCTCCGCCGCCCTCCAGCCTCTTCTCCATGGCGACGAGCAGCCCGGCCCCGTCAGTCACCAGCTGGGTCAGTCCCACCTCGCTCAGGCCGAAGGTCGCCGCGTTGCTCACACGATACACCGCCGGGGAGTCTGGGAAATAAGGAGGCCAGTTTAAAGGGAAGAAGACTTTCTGTGTAACTGCACAAAGATAACAGGCGGGTTTCAGGTTTCACTCCTCAGTCGCTTCAAGGTCCTGACCGAAGGAACGCTGGGATCCAAACCTCACACAGTCCGCGTCCACACAGCGAGCGTATGTGTGGACGCGGACTGTGTCGAACATTCATTAACATCAGGTCTGACTGATCAGCTGCTCTGACTGCAGGTTAAACACTCAGTGGAGACCTGCTGCACTGAGTCTCTCTGCAGACACATTCATCTTAAATTAGTCAAATCGTTCATGAGTAAAATCAGACTGGGAGTTAATCAGAGCTTCACACTTTAACCTGCAGCACATTTAAACTCTGACGTGTAAAAGGAGGAAACGGCTTCAGGACTTTCTGGGCGTGTTTGCTCTGTGATTTAACGAGCAAATCGTCCGTATGACGGTTAGTGATGCACAGTTCATGGAGCCATCAGCGTGAATTCGCCGCTCAGTTTTCATGTTATTTCTCTTTAACATTAAATATGGATATTATCGATGATAATATAAGACAGTTTTCTGTAGGTCCTGCCTGCCAGATTCAGCAAACACAATCAAAGCTTCAGAGCGGATCGTTTTGCTCTCAGAACGTGAGCTCATATGAAACACAGGCAGGTCTGTGCTGGTACCTGTCCCGTCCATGCTGATCCTCAGCCTCCTCAGGACGTCCTGCAGGCGTCTGTGTTTGGGGAGGTGCTGCAGTCTGAGGTGGACTCTGATCCTCAGACCCGTCCCCACGTCGGCCGGAGAGCTGCTCACCCAGCCCAGCTGCTGCTTCCAGGTGAACGGGTGTCTGAGCTCTCTGTACAGCTTCTCCAGCTGCAGACAGAGAAACACTTCCTGTATGAGCTGAAGTCAGGTTACATTTTCTTGTTTGGGGCAGTTCGGTCGTCTCTGGATGTTGGTCGAGACATGTCCCTGCTGTCCCTCTCAGAGCCTCTGACTGACAGATTTTGACTCATGTTGAGTTCCATCAAATTTTAACTTTTTAACCAGCTGATGGAAACGTCCAGAATTTGCATTTTCTTTCATGCAACAAACATTTTTGCTTCAAATGAATTTAGACTTTGATGGAAACATGGCTGCTGTCGGCATATAGTTAATTTTTTTGCATGTATGAAATGATTTGCGAGCTGGAAAGATGCTGTGTCATCTGTTAACGGGACACCTGAACACTGAACAAGACGCTTCAAATCAACTAAACTGTTACAATGAACGTGGAATTGAAAATGCTGTGAAAGTGTAAAAGTTCTCGGATGTAGAGACACGGACCTAAACCCTCCCCTGCCTTCTGGTGTGTTTGACTCTAAGTGGGACCACAGTTTACTCAGTGAACATCAGTCTGTGTTGAAGAAGACTTGGAACTTATTATTGAGACCATAAACTCGTGATGATAATAGTTACTGAGGCCACAAACCAAGTCAGAGGAAGGTTCCAGTGCAGCCGCCCCCTGCTGGCCATTAGACAGAAAGCCGGCTTAGGGCTTCATATAATGTGTGTGAAGGTGAATGTATTTCAAATTAACCTTCAGGTTTCAGGGGTTAACTTAAAACTGACTGACAACCTGTGAACAAGCTCTTATCAGAGCTGTGCAGGAGAAGTTAAAAAGTTAAAAGCAGCTTCCTGAGGATCAGGCCCGTCACTGACCTGCTGCAGGTTGATGCAGATGCATTTAAACGCCTCCGTGATGTTGGCGTCGTCTCGTGTGGACACAAGTCTGAGGTGGTCCTCCACGTTGACCCAGACCACCAGGCTGCCGTCCTGACTCACCCTGCAGCAAGGAATCATGGGACAGCAAATCAAACACATTGGCGTCTCTCAGCTACGGCTCGAGTCACCGTGGCAAAAGAAAGCAGACTGACCAGACGGCCCTGGCGTCGGGCCAGTCCCGGGCCACGCCGATCCGCAGCTGCGAGGAGGACGGAGGGTTCAGGTTCAGCTCCCTCTGCTGCTCCTGGTTCAGCTGCTCCAGTAAGAGGAGTCGCCCCGGCAGCTCCTCCTCCAGCCGCTGCAGAGCTGAGAGCCAACAGGACACACTGGTCAACTGGTTCCCAGTTCACGGTCCTGCTGCCCCTGCTGGTTAGCTTTTACCCCTGGACCACACCATCAGTGAACCCAAACTGTCTCAAGTTGTTTCAACTATATCTGCATCCGTCATTCTGCGTTCTGATGCATCGAAAAGCTGCCCTGAAACACTGACGTGCAGTACCTGTCCTGGCCAGCGTGAGGAGCTGTCTGCGCTCTCCTCGGCTGCAGTGTGTCGGGAAGCAGAAGTCCTCCACGCCTCGAACAGCGCTCACCTCACAGCGGACAGCGTACGACCTGTCCAAGGCACCGCCCCCCTGCACGCACACAGACAGCTCGCAACATCGTACAGGAACATCAGCAGCAAGTTTCAAGCTGCATTCTCTCTAACGTCCAGCAGGGGGCGACTCTGGCTGTAAGAAGAAGTCTGAGAAAATGAGCTGCGGTGATTATGAATGACACCAAAAGGCAGAAGTGGCGTTTAGAAGAGTGAAAGTGAAGAGGGGAAGTTCAGTTTTTGGCTGGCTGGTTTACTGCAAACTGCCAGAGAAAGAGGAGGGTATAGACATAGATAGTAATCCAACTGGAAGTCGCCATGTTGGAGGCGCTAGTATAAAAATGAATTGAATACAATGGAAACAATGGAGAATTGCGCACTTGCAACACTTTAAGTTAATTTAACCAACTCTAAAAGACAGAAAAGCTCCTTAAAATGTGTCCAAGATGCAAATACAGGGAAGGACTTGGACCACAAGGAAAGGATCCATATTTCCAGAGATTGCGTGTTGGAGGCACTCGGCTCCACAACAAAGCTCAGATACTGAAGGAGATCCCGAACGCCGTCACGGAAAATAGTAAATTCCTGCCGTTTATTAGACTGAGAAACACAATTGGAGTATTACAGACTTCCAAAGTTATTAAAAAACAGGGAGAGTTATGCCAGAAGTTATCAGAGGAAAGGAGACGCTTGTTAGCTAAACTCAACCAGACGACACTCGGATTTGTTTCTCAGTCCGACCTGTTGGTGCAACCTAAAAAACGGCAGAAATTAAACATTTTCCGTGACGGCGTTCGGGATCTCCTTCAGTATCTGAGCTTTGTTGTGGAGCCGAGTGCCTCCAACACGCAATCTCTGGAAATATGGATCCTTTCCTTGTGGTCCAAGTCCTTCCCTGTAGTTGCATCTTGGACACATTTTAAGGAGCTTTTCTGTCTTTTAGAGTTGGTTAAATTCACTTAAAGTGTTGCAAGTGCACAATTCTCCATTGGACTCCATTATTTTTTTTACGAGTGCCTCCAACATGGCGACTTCTGGTAGCCATGACGTGCTGATGACGCACCGTGAAAACCCTGTAAACCCACGTGTACCCTCCACTGGGAGTCGATACAGACGTTTTCCTGTCGTACTAGTACCATACAGGAGATCTGGATACACGGACGCGTTCAGTTCACGGGATCAAACACGAGCAGATGACGAATTTTACTTTTCATTTCCTTAATGACTGAACTTTTGAGCTCAAGATGTTTGAAAGTCGACTGAAGTTTGAAAGCGTTACTTTAGGTGATGACGTCGTGGCCATGCGGCCTGACCAGATACCTTCAGGTTGTTGTGGTTGAAGTCGCCGTCTGGCGTCCGGCTGGTGACCTTGTGTCCGTGCTGCGCCTCGATGACTCGGTCGAAGAAGTCACAGAACAGGACGTAGGACTGAGCGTCGCCCGCCACGCAGCCCACAGACACAGGAGCGGACCCGTCACCTTCACACACACACTTCATTTGGATTTCATCACATGCTGACGAGTTTAACACCCAAAGAGCAGAGCAACACGTGCGGAAACACCGTCTGAATGAAGCACTGCACCCTGACATCACTCTGACATCACTCTGACATCACTCTGACATCACCCTGACATCACTCTGACATCACTCTGACATCACTGACATCACTCTGACATCACCTGGTTCCTCGAGGCCTGGGCGGATGACATCATCGAAGGTGACCCCGCTGTGGGTGCAGCGGTGGAACTGGCGGCGGTACATGTCCGCCGTGAGGATCCGTCCCATCCAGGTGGAGTTCCTGGCCAGGTCCGGAAACTCCTCATCAGGAGACCGTCTCCGCAGGTGGAACTGGGACCCGGGGTCGGGGGGAACCAAACTCTGGACCCACAGGAAGTCGTCGTGGTTTGAGGAGACAGGAAGCGTTTTAGTCCAAATGATGCCACCAACGTTAAACTGACTTCTGTTCTGCTGAAGGACATTTGTGTAAATTTTGGTCGCACTTTCACGATGTATTTTTACGTCACGACATGTTTCTGCTGGTGGCCAATGAGGGACTTCGAATGAAGGCAGCTGAAGCTTTCAGTGGGGAAGGAAAGTTTAACGAGTGTTATGATATTAACGTGAAAAGCATGAACGGCTTCATCAGGATAAAGTTAACGAGCTCTTCAGGGAGTCGCAGCTTGGCCTCATGTTTCGGCTCGTGTGCTCCGTAAACTCTTTGGTTTGGAGCAGCTAAAGTCTGTCCTCTGACTTCCTGTTGGACCTGTCAGACGGGACTGGAACAGCCGCTGGTGCTGACGGGTCGTCTGCGTGTTTTCATCTTCAAATGTTACGTCAGAAGACGTCTCGACTTTGTGTTTTCACACCAAAATATTCCTTGTTGACACCAAACTCTGCGTGTTAACACATATATTTTGTTTGCAGCATTTCTAACACGTTATTTGCACAAATGGCCTTCAATAATATTGTGGCTGGTTTTTATTGAATCAGTCGACCTGATTACCTCCAAAAACGGCCGGTACCTCGTCTCCATGGGAAAGGCGACTGGAGCTGAACAAGAACAGAGCATAAACCGTCATAAATCGACATTTATCTCTGATTGCAGGACGTGACACAGTGGAACGCCTCTTTGTTTCAGAACATCATTCTGTCTAATCAAACAGCTGTTTGCTTGATGAGTCGATCCAACGAATCCTGAGATTAGAACCTACATTTGTAACTGAACGGCCTCGTTAATGCAGCATCATGTCCTCAGGTGCAGAGATCAAACCCAGCATCACATGAATCCAGTTCACACCTGATCACACACATGCAGCGATTCCACATCGATGGTTTTCTCTTTTCCCATTCGACTCCTGAGGGAATTACAGCCTCCGTATTAAACTGGATTCAGGCGAATAGAGTTTAAGTCAGTGGAAACAGAAGGAGGTTCAGGATGTTTTCAGCCCTGCTCCCTGTGTCAGACTGTCAGTGAGTTAGTTCCTGAGAGAAACACAGCACACAGTGAAAACACTCACGTTTGACCTTCCACATGTCGTCAGCACAACAAAAGGTCTGGGAGCAGTTGTTGGTCCCGAGCAGCTCGTCCTGCAGCGGAGTCCAGTTACAGTCTTTTTATAACAGCAGTGTCCATCAGGAGCTGCCGGCTGTGTCTGAGGCTCCTCCCTCTCCTGTAAATTTGACTTTTTTTCTTGTATGTTTTTTTCTGTTTTTCCCAGTAAATTTGTAAAAAAAAAAATTTTTTTTTACAAATTTAGAAAAAAAGAGGCACAAAAACAATTTTTTTTTAACTTTTTCATACATTTTTTTTTTTTACGAGTTTTAAAAAGTTATAAATTAACAACTTTTTTCCTGTATATTTGTTATGCAATTTTATTCCAAATTTTCTTTTTAAAAAAGAAATTAAAAAAAATCAACAGGTTAACAGGTAACGCTCCCACATTTAAAAGCACATAAACCCAAAATATTGAACTTTTTTGGTACATTTTTTAGTTTTTCCTGTAATAAGTGATTTTTTTTCTTGCAAATTTATGAAAAAAACCCACAAATTTACGGGGAAAAAATTACAAATTTAGAACTATTTTCTTGTAAACTTGAGATTTTTTCCCAGAAAAAAAAAATCACAAATTTATGCAAAAACCTTTAAAATGTATGTAGAATTGTTAAAAAGAAGCTCACACATTTATAAGCACAAAAAAGAAAATATTTACCTTTTTTCCCATTAATTCTTTTCCCCTGAAAAATGTACAAGAAACAAATCATATTTATGGGGAAAAAAGGTAAATATAGCAGAGTTCAGTTAGAGAAGAAACAGCTCTGAACCTAACATGAACTCTACAGAAACATCCTCTTGCTCTGATTCAAAGCATGTCGAACTACCAGATCAGTGACAGAAACAAGGAATGGGATGGATGGATGGATACAAATGAAATAAAAAATAAATAATAAATGGGTTGATTTCAACCATGTAATAAACAGCCATGTTTTGAAACAAACTTATAAATGTTGATTTATTTAGTGGACTTTTTGTCTTGCAGTTCCAGCCCGCCGCCAGTAGAGGGAGCTGCAGCATGTCAGCAGCAGTACTCCAATGCGAGAAATGAAAGTGAGCTCAGATTATGATCGATCTTTAGTCCCAGAGCCACTAAAGTGAACACTGGACCCGTTTTCACAGGACACGTGTGTTCTGAACATTATGACGCAAAAGCTGCGTTTTGCTTACGGAGAAATCAGGAAAAAATTTACTTTGTTCAAGACCTGTCTGTCTCAGCAGCTCACTCTCGCGAGATCTAACCATATATATATATGCTTGAACTCTGTCATGGTGTACCCAGCGCTGTAACATTACATGTGACCAGAATAAAAAGCCTGCATTGAGACCAGCTGCTCTCTAGCACTCTTCTTGGGGCTTCCAATCAATGAACTGGGAAATATCTAACAATATATATACCGAGTCTCGCGAGACTACGTCAAAACCGTTTCACCAGAGCCCTTGAAGAAAACGGCTCTGCGTTTCACGAACGTCCTCGCGATCTGTTTTTCGTAAATGTGACTGTTAGCTGTGTAAATATGTAATGTTAGCAAAATAACATGAATAAATTATTTCTGATGTTCACAATACTTTAAAACGGGTGGCGGGAGAGGCGACCACGCCCACATAGGAAGTAAAAACATTCATATTCCGAATCAAGAATTTGATTATAACCAAAAACAGTGTTAACCCTGTGAGGGAGGCTTACCGCGAGCTCGGGGAGGTAACACGGTAGAATATGTTCCTGTTGAAGCCACAGGCCGAATGATTTACACCTTGTTTTAGGAAAAAACACGTTTTATTCGCTTTGTCGGGAAGAAGCACTACACTACCCACAATCCTTCGGTGCGGCAGCGACGTCTCTGATTGGTGGAGCTCTCCGTTATCGTGACAACGTTCAGCTCGTGGCTTTACTGATAACACTAAATTTCTGCGGAGTTTATCACGGAGCGGCCATGACTTCCCTTTCTGACAGTTCAGTTCATTTTTGTTTTGTTTTTTACAGCAGAGTGAGGCGCAACAGAGCTTAAATTCGAGAACAAGTGCTTTAAACCACCGCTGGGTAATGTAGTTTCTTAGTATATACACTGTGTTGGACCTTTTTCTCCGTTGTCCAACTTTAAATTTTTGCTCCAAACTAAATGTGTTACGGTTAATCTCGAGGTTTGTTGACTGTCTCTCCGTTTTTTCCCTCTTTAATGAAACTATCGTCATTACAATGTGGACAATAGAGGCCAGAACACAAATATAAGAACATGAAGGCATCATACACGTGTAAAGATGATACATGACTTGTGTTTAGAGCATAGGTTTAGACGAGCATCACGGTATCAGGGTATAAATAATATTAAAACTAAAAAAATAAAGGAAAGAGCTGAAGAATTCTTATACAGCAGCTTCACGTGTAGGCCGGCATTCAAGCCGCCCCAGTTGGCAGCAACGAATTAAAAAAGTTATGGACATTTGACATTTACGAGCGTGAATCTCCAATGTCCGACTGCTGTGAATGCAGCGCGAGAAAACGTCACAGCGGCCGGCACGAGACGGTTTGGAAATCGGAGTGGCGGGAAGCGCGAGAGCCAGGAGTCGCCAGGAAAGGACAGACGGGAGGAAAGAGGTAAAAACTCATTAAGTATCAAGAAATTAAATTATAATGAAAGCACAGTGTTAGCAAAGTGGCGATGGTGATTTTGAGATGATAAAAATGATGTAGAAGAACGTTATTATTTATATACTATACATAATACTGTTGCATATTAGCTAGCTCTGACGTTAGTACTGTTAGCTAGCTCTGACGTTAGTAATGTTAGCTAGCTCTGACGTTAGTAATGTTAGCTAGCTC